>KZ308282.1:1573143-1609335 GCA_000376725.2 Ladona fulva | reverse complement strand
TTTGACGACTAAGACCATTGTTGAATGTTGGTTTCATGAATTGTCCCATTTAAGTGCATGGGGATAATCAGTTTTTATAATTTTTATAAGAAATTTACATAAAGCAGGCTTTTATGACATGATAACAGTCGAATAAATATTATAGATAATTTATACGATAAGAAATATATTGAGTTATTATGATCTTACGGCAGAATATATACGGCAGATATATATTTAAACTAAATTAAGTTCCTTCATGCTTGACGGGGGCGTTTACTAGTTACAGTATAATTAGTGTTGCTCATAGATAAAAGGGAAGAAAAATTAATAGAATATTTGAAAGGAATCTACACATTTGTCTTTGCTATGAAGAAATAATTTATCGATTTATATAACGCAACGATTTGATGCCAATTACAACCATTCCATGACTATTTATTCGTTTAACCATAATCAACTTAATATTAGTAAGCTTTGAAATATATTTAGGTTGCATGAACTAATGATACTCGAAGTTGAGGATCTTAATGAGATCCATTAAATCAATTTGCGTTGTTTCGACTGGCATGAATTTATTACTTAATCAGTCTTGAGGAACGTTATCATCCGTACTGTTTTCAACATTGTTTATGAGAGGGGAGTGAGATAGTGAGTATTTAGACGGATGAGACAATTGACGCCACTGCTAAGGAGTCTGGATGAAGACTCCGTTCCTTGTGTCGTTAATGCTCGCGAGTAGACATTTCTGAGGTTTGAACGATAGCTTGTCAACTAACAGAGGCAGACGTCAAACTGTTCAGTCATATGGACCGAATGGGATTTCATCATTAAGTTGGAGCTGTACAAATATAGTGAGGTTTTGTTCGATTGCTTTGCTCTCTGTATTAAGCTCCATTTTCGGCATCTTCGTCAGGAATTAGACTGCTATGCCCCTATATCTTATGTTACCAGCATTTCAAATATGCTTGGGAGTTGCATTGAGATGAAACGAAATTTTGGCATACGAAACTTCGCGAAATCATACATTAATATTATTTTAATTACAAAGAGATGATAGTAATGAAAATTTCCATTACAGAGAATAGTTTCAATTTTTAATTCAAAAGTCTTTCTCTCAGATACTGAGTATTAATCCCTATAATTCATTGCGATTTATATATAAATCTTCGAAAAACTTTCTTTAATTGAAGAGGTAACAGAGTCGCTTTTGGTGTATTTATTTGGGTTTCAAATCGTTCACATTCTTCTCAACGAATTTTAAGTTTAATGAGTTGGCTATAATCAAATTTACTGGATGTATTTACTTATCGAATCGTTCGCAAGTTCATCATTATTGCGTAGACCTCTATTGTAATTATTAACATCGAAATATATGGTCATTAGGCTTTTTTCTTCAAAATTAAATAAATTAAGTCCACAGAGGAGGCCGAGATGTTGGGGAAATTTTATTTCATTGGGAGGGAAAGAAGTAAAATTTTTACCTTTCCGCTCAATTTTCATGTCGGAGTTCTGTTTCGACGAAATATTGTGGTCATGAGGTCCCGAAAATGGTAATTCGCCAAACATATACACAAACACGTACATTTCTGTTACAAGTTGCCCTCCGTTTTCTTCCATTGACGCTCGAGTTTTACAGCCGATATAATTTCAACTTATTCCATTTCCGCCACCCACTCCTTCCCTTATTCGATCATAAGTATTTATGCTGAATTTCGATGCGTGTTGAGGCCTTATGATGGCTATAAATCGCCAAAACCGAGTATTTTCGGAACAAAAATAGAGTAGAAAATATCTTTGGTCTATTCTTCAGAATAAAAAAAATAATTAATTTAAAGTTTCTCAAAAAACTGCGATACTTAAACGTTGCCGTTTCTGATAAAAGTCGTGCATCATTATATTTTATATAATAGTTTTTGCGGGTCCTTAAAAATATTAGTGTTTCATTTGAGAGATATTCTATATTTTCGAAGAAAAATTCACAGTTTTAGAATGAAATCATAACTATTATTATTGCTTAGAATCAGCGATAAAACTGCATAGGAATATTACTGTAATTAAATAGTTCTATCATAGAGTACATTGTCACTGCCACGAATGTTACCGGTTGTATACTTTAAAAAGGATGAATAGAGAGTAGATGAAATGGTCTTGGGTGGTGTAAGGAGAGGAGTAGGCCATCAAACGATAAAAATAGTACTGAGTAAGGTAGTGTGGGATAGATCTTTGAAGAGACGGAATCAACAACGGTTATGGAGTAATGGAGGAATACGAACCTCGGATACGGTTGATGCATGCCAACTTGGTGGTGCGGTGTCATGGAAATTGCAGGTCTTGGATGAACCGCCGGTTGCCTGCTGGGGTGATGCTGATGGTGGGGTTGATCCAACAGCTCTTGGCGCTCCGTGGTGGTGCTCGTCCCGTCATCTTGTGCACAGACTCCTGCAGAGACAACCGGATGTTGAGTTGATGAGTGAGAAAACAAAGGCGAGGATGATGATTCAGGTTTACTCTGGGGTGCAAAGCGAAAATGTGTTAACAGAAGGCTGGCGCCGAGCGAAACGGCGAAAACACCTTCGTGGCGCCATTGCGAGCGTCAATACGGCACCAAAAATGCACGCCTGGACGCTATTTGATGCTCGCACTCGTGAACGCTCGTGGAACCGTCTCCAGAGAGGTTCATTTTAGCCGCGCTTGCGAGTTGAGAATCTCGCTCGCTCTTTAAGAGAGGATTGTTCAAGAACGCGGAAACGTTTTCGTCGAAATTGGAAGGATTTCCTAGAATACATCCTTCCTGCGTAACGGATCTGCACTTTTGGTCGATAGCTAACGCCTGTTGCGATACATATGATCGCGCGATTACGCACTCGGGCAGAAATCATGCTTGTTCGGATTCAGGGCGCAGTAAGAAGGCGTTAACGGATGTTTCGACAAGGAAGGTTGGAGGTGAGAAGGATAACACGTAAACGCAAAAGATATGTTACTATACAGACGGAGAGATGAGGATATACAGGCATTCAAAGTTAATCGGATATACATGTGTAGGATTAATTCAGTCGCTTTCACGAAGAGCAATTACGGAAGTAGACATTTAAAAGTCTTAAATTTAATTTAATTGATTTAATTCCACGATGAATAACTGTATCGAGTACATGTTGTAGATATTTTGGTGCATGCGTGTGGATTTTTATTACCACATTTACTGTGAGTATGGAGACATTATGTCCCGCATTGTAGTCAATCTCAAGAAATATTTCATGTAGCATAACATGCAGAGTTATTCTTTTGATCGAAAGAATCACTTGATAACTCAAGAAGAATTTTACAAAATAAGGCCGATTGTGTGCATATAGAATAAAATAAAAGTAGATGATAGAGATAAGTTGTTACGTGATAGTACTGCTTGAAATGCGTATTTTTTCCGAATTAAATTGAATATTAGTTTCTGTAAGAAAACATATCACCTCTATAAGCCATTAAAATGCGAAATAAACAAAGAAAATAATTGAAAAATTTCATGTTAAAGAAAGTGTTAATTTATTTGTATTTTACTTTTTAGAACCAAATATCGCGAATGTAACGGTTTTACTTAATTTTCGAGTATTCATTTTTAGAACATAACATTGGAGTTTTCCATAAGTAATACATTTCTAATGAAAGTTGCGAGAACAGGAGTTTTCAACTACATGATAAATTGCAAAAATATTTCACCATTCTTTCGGACCAGAAGTAAGTTTTAACCTAAAAATAAATTAATCGAGTAATGAAAGCATTTATATTCTTTATAACGATAATATTTTTTAGCAGCTAAGCCTAAAATCACCCTTTGTAAGTCGTTCACGCCAAGCGTCGATGTTGGAGCAGTTTATGCAGTAGGATAACTTATATGTTAAATGGAAAATTCATCATGGCACGTGCCTCGCAGTACATAACCCATGTGCAAATTGGGAGCTCAATGGATAGGATATACTAACGAGAATGCGTTGGTTTACAGGGCGCACTAGCAGAGAAACAGGAAAAATATATCTGCCACGTCACGTAAATGCGTTCGGAACTGAAAATGAGGTTGAAATAGGCGGATTCGTTCATTCCGCACATCCCTCTAATTCAGGCGTTTCCAGTTCCATCACGTTTAAGCAGAAGCCAAAGGCCCGATTCGCCTGAAGCACATTCTGAACACATTTTTTTACATTCGATACTTTTTTATGCTGAGAAAAAATGCGGTCACGGAAGTGGAAAATGAAACGTTCCAGAACATCGCTCTACGTCCAAGATTGATACACTTATTTTAGCCAATCGAGGGGATATCGATGTAGAAAATTATATAAATAGAATCCTGTCGTCTGTACCATAATTGTTTCATGGAGCAGTGACTACAAAGGCATGGCTTGTTTATTGTAGAGATTATCTTAGTTCAGATGGACCAAAGTGATACGATTGATGCGTGGATGATGAGTTCTTTGAAGAATGAGGAGAGAAATATTTTATAAACTGAACAGTAACGTAGTATGTGTCAATGTGTAAGACGTAAGACATAAATACATACATAGAAACGTCTTTTTAGAGCGAAATTGGCACTAATAAGTCCCATCTTCGATTTAAGCCTTGTTACAAACTATTACATAAACAATGTGAAATGTATTTACATAGAGAGAGAGAGAGAGAATAATAGTAAGCCATAAAATATGTACACGCATTATTTTTTTTATTACAGAAAATATTTCATCGCAAAAAAGAGAGATAGATAGTTTAAAACAAAGAGAATAGTGAAGAAATTGAAAGAGAAAAAGTCTGCTGCATTACAACAGATATCAATAAATCAGAGAAGTACAGACATTGCAATGAAAGACCAGAGATTTTATTGATTATTTATCTTTGAAGTTATTGTAAACCCGGGTACCCGGGTTCGATTCCCGGCTGCGGCAGACTTTTTCTCTTTCAATTTCTTCTTCTAAATTCAAAGCATGTGTACCATGCGTGTCTCATCGCTTTTCCAAAGAGAATAGTAATAAATTGCAACAGATATCAAGAAATCAGAGAAGTACAGACATTTCAATGAAAGACCAGAGATTTTATTGATTATTTATCTTTGAAGTTATTGTATTACAAGCGGTATAATTACCACAGTGCATGGCATACTTATTAATGATTTTTTTATGATTGCCAACCATCATAACATTTACATGTACGTTTCGTTCCCAAATATAACACATTGACTCTGATACTCATCTACGTGTATCCTATTATCTTATTCCTAACCTTCGATAATGATAAATATACACCGAAGTAGAGAGGTTTTAAAGATTTATCTTTCTGTTAATATTTCTATAAAATTATCATAAAAAGGTAACTGAGACAAAACAGCATGTGTGAATAAAGTAACCGAAAATTTCAGAGCAATTTTCATAGTATTGTGTAGGGAAACGATTTTTATTGCCCTTGATTCTCTTCTTGTTAAATTTTATTTCAAACCAGGATTAATTTAGACTTTACAATCAATAAAGAATATTAATCAAAAGTTTGCGGTTAACGAAGGATAAAAGTGTAATCAGTTAAAAGGTTTTTCAAATATCATTAGATGAAAATATAAGAAAGGTTGATTTTTGTGGCTGGTTTTCAAAATCACATCATATTTTGTCATTTAATTTCAGAATTCTAGGAACACAGAGATAAAAAAACCTAATATCGTGAGGGATTAATAGATATTCGACGTAGCAGTCATGATTGTCAACACCTTTTGGTTTCAACGTTCATAATTATAAAAAAGTCAATCAAAATGATGTAGTATGCCTTCAGAAACAACTGTAATGTTGATATGCTTAACTGAATAAAAAAATATTGAGCAGTACAAAATCTAAGCAGTGATATTACAAAGTTTAAACCAACATTTTGCTCGATATTACCTCAGTTTTTGCTTTGGAAGGATTGGAGTATGAATTTCAGCAGAGATATATTCCCTATACTTGTATGCATCATTCAATATCTGAGCTTTAAAGGAATGATCGATTGCTTTTTTGAGATAATCATCAACCCAGTGCGAACAGTAATTCTTTAAATTGAGCAAACTTTTACAATCAAAGAGGATTGTAAACAATATTTGTAAGATGCATGTTACTGAAATAACAACTGAATTGTCCTTGCATTCAAGCTACTATTCTCGTACACGGAACTAGCAAGCTTTAATGCGTATTATTTGGATAAACCCTTACCTAGGCTTTCATCCTTCCGAGATATCCTCTTCCAAATCTTCCATCGAACGGGATAAAGTTTGAGGCTTTGGCACTTTCTATTCAGGAATCATCGGATCAATGGGAATCAAAAAGAGGGAAATTTTCCGTCTTTTTGTTCCTTCTGCTCAAGGGAGCTGATATTTTTAATATATATCCTTTTGTAGGAAAAAATGAGCCAGGATAATGGAATGGATGAGAAAAATGGGAAACTTAATGGATTTGGCGTCAGCGAAAATCTCACGATTGGATAAGAAAGGTGCCCATCAATCATGCTGTGTTAAAAATTGGTTGATTACCATATATTTCTAGGTGTACATTCGCGAATGTAGCGCTCAGTTTAGAAGTGGTCGAGATACTTAGGGGTGTCAAGGTCTCTTGGAGATCCGTTAGAGGTGCTCGCCGAGAAATTTTCCATTTTACAGCGGAAATATACATTCCCAGAGTACTTATTTAGCCGTGACCTTCGCGCAAATATACACGACATTTATGCCGCATTCGTTATAGATTTCTAAATTTGGCTTTATTTCCTGGCGGACAGCCATCTTGCAGTAGCGATAGCAACCCGAAATAAAACAAAAGTATTTCATTCCATTCGAATAATTTTCGTAAAACAGTAATGGTATTTTTAAAGGCTAATCTTAGGTCTTTATTAAGTCTATTACTTTCGTCTATTGTTTATTTTTAATTTTAGATGCATTGTTTTGCAGAGGTTTCTTGAAATCCTCGATCAGTTATTTCATGCGGATGAAAGGAGTAAATTCTGTATTTTATTGATTTACCTTAAATGCAAGACAACGTGATCTACGTCTTGAGGTGAAAACTTTTTCTAAATATATTTGACACTACCTCTCTAGTTTACCTGTAATCTGTGAAACATCAAACAGCTCACGTTTCGAAATATCACTTGAAGCTACGAAAAAACTTTCCATTATACTATTTACTGAGGTGTTAATCTATATATGTATGTGTAAACGCCATTTAAGATAAATATGATTAAAAAAATACTTAGTATCGCAAAATTTGATGTGGGTCTGTAGTACAATAGTAAATTGCGAATCCTTGTTCCCGGTGTTTGTTAATAAAGAACTACTGGCTTGTTCCATTCATAGTTTCTATGTTTCATAATGCTATACTATTGAGAAAGAACGTTGCGAATAAGAATTCTATAAGGTAATAAACAATGCATAGAATTTCTATTTTAATACCTAGCACCATTCCTTTTGTTATTCACAGTGAGCTAAATGGCTCCAGGTACAACAGATAGAAAGTCTTCCGAGATACCTCCTTTTATTCCTCTATTTTATTTCTCCGCAATAACCACCCAGAGTACGTGAGCGAGGTCGACCAGGGGGAAGAGAAGGTCACGTGACCCATGCATAAGCGTCGTCTTACCTGCTTGTTTATTCCACTCCCTAAGTTCTCAACGCCTGCCGCGAGACTTCCATTTCCGCGTGTGATATTGCCATAGGAAGCAGACAGGTACCGTGGAACTGTGTAGTTTATTTGATTAACCTGGTTGCAGCGTAACTCAATTTGAGCACGAGCCAAATGCAGTTTGAAGGAGAGCTGTGCGATACAGGCCTACAACCGAGCCTTGAAAACCGCTTTTCCTCGACCTCCTCTCGACTGGAGTTGGATCTACTTAGCGTCTTTTCGATCTCCAACGAGGAGGGATTCCGTTGGGAACAATGGAATCAGACTGAGAGCGAGTGGCGCTCAAGCCGGTGGGGTTCCGCAGGGTTTAGAATTCGAACCTTTTAATTTAAATTCTTTTGTTCGGCAGAGGATTTGAACTCTTCTCGCTGGATGTAAGTTACTTAATACATGGAAGGTAAGAGATGGAAAAAATGTAGTCGACGAAAAGCGAAACGAAGTGAAGCAAGAGAGAGTATCAATAAGTTCGCTTTCATTCAGATTATTTGGGTGAATAAATTAGACTATTACTGTTAAATATATGTTTTAGGAAATATTCAAGACTAATTAGTGTAATATCGATTTTTAATCATAAAAGTGAGTTAAATTTAAAATACTTCTAAGCTGAGGAAGTTGGGATCGATAAAGGGTAGAATGTTGCAAATAGATTCAGTTAAATTCAATAAATTATAAATATTTCAAGTTGAAAACTTTTATTGTGTATTTGATTTACTTCTCAGCATTGGTTCACTGACTTCAGTGTATTAAATTCTTTTCTGGAAGACATTTAATTGCAAAGTGCAAAATCATAAGAAGGGGTAATCTGCACACAGTTGAAATGCGGAATCAGAGAAAGGTTGACAGCACTGCTTCAGATGGTTAAGTAGCAGAGTTTAGCGCTGCCTAAACATAAAGACATTACATATCTTCCAAAATTATTCCTGAGATAAGACAATAAACTTCACTTAACTGTTCATTCGCAGCTTTAAATACACCCTTCTTATTGCTAGTCACTGATCATCAATAATTAAAATATCCTCGTAAAACGAAAGGAAGTAGTATTGCATTGTCGTCTACGTTCTCAGTTTTCACTAAGTTGGGCATATCCATGGAGTTTTTCTTAATCATAGCAGTGAAAGAATTTAATTTATTTCTCACTTATTTAATTTTCACAATATGGATTTCATTAATATATTTGGATTACTTAACCATTTATATTCAATTATTTATTTTAATAAGATGTCATTTGGACGAAAATTTGAAATTGAATAATAATCTATTCAATTTTAAGTATGCCAAGCCTTATTGGTCCGAAATTTTAAAATTGTGAAAGTTATCCTGGATTAGTAATGGTCTTTGGCATCCTAAGGGTACTTAATAAATAGAGATGATATTTACATCCAATCTTAATTTTTATATCCTTACCCAAATAGGTAAATATGATATCTAATAATTACTGAAATCATGATTCAAATTTTAGATTTTCAATTATCCGAATCTTATACTTAAATGTACAAGATATACTTTAAAACATCTTTAGATAAAAAAATATTATATAACTATTTCATATGGTTGAAGTATGGTCTCAAACTTGTTACATATAGATCCAAGTTATATTGAAGAAAGAATGCAGGAGAGATCTTTTTCCATAATTTACAAAAAATTCTGCAAAAAGTACTCTCTTCTGCCTTTTCCTTTTGATGGACTTTCATAACACCACGCCTTCCTGTGTGGATTGAAATCCAAGTTGATTTATAAAAATAAACCTGTAATGGACATAAACAATAAATTGTAATCATATGTAGTCTTAATTTTTTAATCCCTGTTGACCAACAACATTTTTTTCTGACCAAGCCCCCATCTGCACAATGTGCAGACCGCTCATAAAGCGAAATCCTCGTTTAATCTCATAAAGCGATCCTATTTCATTGAGGCATGGAATGTTTTCATTATTTAAGCAATAAAACTCATTAATAATATAATATCATCCCTCTCTTAATTATTCGTAAACCATGATTTAATCATACTTTAGAACTCCCAGTGAAAGCTAATTACAATTTGTTATGGCTATCCCAACGACCCATGAAGAAAAAGCCGACATAATACAATACAGTTACTGCAAAAACTTTCAATTTGCCAAATTAGCTTTCGATAAGCAGCGTAAAATCCATATGAATATTTATTAAGTTAATCTTCGATGAACGCATTGTTGACATGAAATTCGGATAGCGCTTTTCATATGTTTAATTAACGGAAGCATATTGTCGGTGAAAGAGGAGCCAGATTCATGCTATTACAAGATCATCTACTATATAATCCTCTGATAATAATCACCGTGATTTTTCAAATTTATTGATTCGATATTTATTATCTCTCTGTATATTTGTAAAGAAATAATGAAGGGATTACCAAAAATGAAAAATGAATACTTTTAGAAAATTTTTGACCCAATGGTGAAACCATCAGATAAAAAGGGAGCACTCTTTCAGACGACATAATTCCACCAGATAAATTACGCTAGATTAGTTTTATTTTTACATATGTAGTGCATAGAGTAGCTATTTGAATATCTATGGCATTTTCCGATGACACGGAGATACAAAGGTTCTCCAGCTAAGAGATTAGTCATTCACTATATCTTGTAATATTTTACTAGATTTTTTTTGTGAAACGATCTATATATGAGTTTTTGCCGTAAGAATAGGAAAAGAGCATAAATGACAAAGGATATTCGGTAGAGATAGCTATCTTTGCAATTTGATGTTAATTTCGAACTCGCCTACGAGAAGCATTCTGAAGAAATCGATGGGCATGAAATCAAAATTTACGAAACTGATTGAGTTTATTTCTTTTTTAAACATTAGTTGATGGCATAACTGAACAGCTACCAGTCCGAAGGCTAATTGGATGCACAAGCTTTAACCAATAGCCACAAAAACCTTTAAGGAAGGAATGCGACGATTAGGCAAGATGAGGTGTGATGGTGTTTGGCCCACTTTCTTCACCGAGCCATGATGCTATAAGTGAAACATCTCTTAGTAAGTGCAGTACATTCAGCATACGAATAACACTAAAAGTTCGCATCCATTGAAAAAGACCGGGGTGAATGTCATTACTCAGTGTCCCGAATATCTCAGTCGCTTTCTTATCATCAAAATCATGAACAAGACCGAGGCTATAAATTTTCCTCTATCCTGCTCCAAAAACCTATGAAAAAATGCGATTCATTAAGATAAGGTGGCAGCGAAATTAACTGACACGTTCTTTATATTGGAGATAGTTTGATGTAGTCCCTTCTATCCTACTTTGAGATTTAACTTGTAAGAAAATATCTTCAACACAGCAAAGGTAACATCGATTATTAAGCGTTTAATTGTGTTTTAGGTCACGAGGAGATATTCTTGCCGAATTGAACATGGAAAAATGAGTAATAATTTCATTCATCAGAGTGAACTGAACATTAAAAAAATGCGAATTTCATCTAAGACCGCTTCCGTCTGTCGCGGTATCACGCCGTATTTCATTTCGAAAGGGACAAAAAACGATAACGAGGAAGTGTTCGACTGTGAGAAATAAATGAAGAGAAAGGACGCCGTTCACTATTTAAAAAGCGACCTGGCTTTACTTTTCCCGTCCGCACAAAAGCGCAATAAAAGGTTGACAACTCAAATTCTATAAGCCCGGTGTGGACAAAGTGGCTTTCGCGAGTTTGGGAAGCTGAAAATACAAAAAAGGAGTATGACGCCCTTAATCGCTCCCGACGTTTTTCGCAGCCAATGGATAGAGTGCACAAAACCGTCCTTGAAAAACAGGGGTTATATTCTGGATCAACTGATTTTTTCTCCTCCCCGTCAACATCATTACGCCTTAAATCTTCCCTTGCGAACCACCGAAGCATTAAGGAGGGACAAACATAATTCTTTCGATTCTCACATATTTAAGCGCCTAAATTCCAGTCCCATTTTCCCCTTTTTCTAATCGCCGACGATTTAAATAGCTGATGAATTATTCCAGTTGGCGGAGCGCACCTATTCACGACTCTCCTTTCCTCTGGTGGGGAGAGGGGGAACTAATCGCCGGACGGACAAGCCGTTACATTTTAAAATCGCCTCGCCATCAATCCAGCAGCGCGAACACTGCCATCTACAACTTTTCCGAGGATCTCGGGAGGAATCCTTGAACAACCAAACAACGTTCTCAACTCTCCCCTTTTGTTCGGAGCTTAAATAGATCCGTCGGAGGAAAAACCACGCGCTACCGAACCTCTTCCTCGTTAATCCGAATACTTGCCCCGGAACATTCTCCCGTTTTCAACGTTTTCACAACAAACGATAGCTGCTTTTAAACTCCCCGTCGGGTGGGTTGCTATAAGGGGTGCGGAAGGAACGTAAAAGGGGTAGGATTAAAGAGGTTAGGGGGTATTAGGGAATCTCTCCCATATCCGTCGCCGCCTAGTTTTGTTGCTTTAAAGGATAAACAGCTCCACCGATCATCGGGATCTAACACCTACTCGTCTCCGCTACTAACTTATGGCCTACGCCCCCTCCTCGTGTCTCGTGACTTAGGACCGGTTGAGAGCCACTCATCAATTCTCGCTCCACTCCTTTCGCAATCTTTACTCCCTTTTATCACGTTTTCTTCTTGTTGCCTCATTGTCTCGTTCCACTGGGGGCGATTTATCAGTCGCTGTTTCGTTTCCCAATAATGGAGTACCTTAATCTGAAAATACGGATGGAGTTATTTAGTGATAGTATACTGCTAATGATAATTGCTGTTTTGATAGCACAGATCTGGGTTCCACACACTCTTTGAAAGATGGGTCGCAGGAAAAATGTATAGGTATTGCATGCATACAAATAAATGTATCTAGTTATTATCCCTTAATTTCATACTTGTTCCTTTATAGTGATCTAAGATTTAAATTTAAAAGATGGGGTTTTTAAGGCAATGCGATGGTAAGGTTACCTCCATATGTGAGTTAGACCGCAGCAAGGATTATGTAAATAATTAGAAGGAAAGTATTTGAAAGGCTGGATCTTGATTTTATTGTTGATGCTATTGTTATAAAAGGAATGAGCATTTTCATAGCAGATACGGAATTGAAAATTATATATTATATGAGGAGAGGGGAATAAAAACGTTTTAATTCCTCTCTCATCTTGAACTGTTACCACAAATTTGAGGCCGAAACAGTGGATTATTGATACTGATACAGTTGATACTATATTCGATATGAAATTATATGCACCCAACACGTAACTGAATAGATATAGTGAAGTTCTTATCATAAGAGTGCTCTTTACAAAATATCTATTTTATTTGGTGGTTTCATGGAAACTTTGCACAGAACGGCTGTGGTACAGACAGTGTCATTTGAGGATATCTGGCTACGTTAGAAAATCTGCATTTATTGATGTTATAGAAAAACAGCGACAGGTGATGCTATCATTTATATTTTCAAATGTGGCATAAATTTAACATATATTCTTGAATAATTATTATTGTATTACGTTTAGAAGGAACCGAAATTCCTTTAAATACACGCAAAGTCAATACTTTTATAGGGTTAGATGTCTAATGCTTTATTTTGTAAACTTTTAAACCATATTTTATATCGGAGCAGAATATATTAAAGTGAAAAGTAGCTAACATATAAAAAAGTAATACCACCATGAAAAATGTATATTGTTCAAGGTATAAAGATTAACTGTCCTGACTACCATTAATTAATTCATCGATTTTTCTGCAAGTTTGTCAAATGCTAGACAGATATTGCGTAATGAAAGTCACTCTCTTCAATTTTCAAATGGTTTACAAATGGTCTTCAGCCTTAAATAAAACCACTATTTCGATCAAAATTTCCTTGTGATTGTGAGAATAGTAAAATAAGGGAAACGGCAATAAATTTATTAGAATATCATGGATAATTCAATAGAGGTTTTCCATGGTTGTTATCTTTAGATATGGCTTTCTATCATGTCGGGGATCACTTGGAGGGAATTAAACGGTCACAACGAAAAAATGCTGGGATTCTCATTATTTTTGGCCTATATTTCGTCCTTACTTTTCCTTTCTTGACAGTTCTTTCACGAAATTTCGCTTTATCCCTCTCTTCTCCATCACCTTCAACGAGAATTTTTACAAAGTAATTTTTCCTCATATCTCTCTCCTAAATAATTCAGTTGCTATGTCCAACGACGTCACGAGCATATTCATCGCTAGCAAGAGAGGTAATGGCTCATTCGCTTCCAAGAGGGTTTTAAAATGAGTCTTTGGACTAGTAACGAGTAGATGGAATTTTAATCTACGACTATTTTGCTTTTAACATGCTTTTATAATGTTTTAGTACATATTTGGTATTCTGAAAATTTTTTTGTGCCGATTGGTAATTACAACTGCATTGCATGCTTCTCCCGGTAATAAAGGAGTAATTTCCAGCTACACGAATGACACGAATTCTTTCGTTTCCATAGTTTTATTTCGATTAAAAATTCCCTATGCATTCCATAATTAAAAATCACCACGCCCGAATGTATTTTCTTTCAAATGTAATATTCATACAGGGAAATCGTCTGCTACGGTATCCAGGGTTTTAACTTCGAATGTAACAACGAGAAAACAAAAATATCTAGAAAAAACAAGAGATGTATCCCTTCGCGAATGATAACGGACTGTTAAATGCGGATTGACGGCTGTGTCGAAAATAGAGCGACCTCATTACTATAATAAGTATCTCGTTCATTCGTAATGAAGCGAAATATGTTACACGAGATCTAATTATTCTAATGGGGAAAGGATGAAGCTCTCTCTCTGATATATTTATATTAAAAGAGGCTGCTGAACTATAAAATAAAAACTGTAAAATTGATAGAATTTCAGTGCATGAGTTTATCAACCGAATTAAGCCGCGTAGAGAATCTTTCACGGGAAAAATCATGATTTGGCGCAAACGGTTGCCTCATTTTAAATCATCAGCAGGTCATCGGCAGATATTGAGCGCACGAAACCTAATTATTTATATTCGCTGATGATTTTAATTTTATCAAAATGTTCAGTATATTCCAAATCACACAATTACTTACTTTTCGTCGAATTTGCGAGCTTTGAGCAAACGAGCGAGAGTCATTTTTCATAGTTGAATATTTAAACGAAGCATTTTAAAAAGGTAATTGATCTCCACTGAATTTTTTTACGTTTAGATTAAAAAATAAAGCCTGTAATTGGATATAGAAATCGATTAATATAACGTTCTCCGATTTGAACCGATGATTTTGGTTATGAAAGGGTGGAAAAATCTGTTTGGCGCAACCTCGCATGACACGGTATCAATGTAATTCGATTACGAGATATGTGAATTAACTGCTGTACTCGCGAACGGCAAAAAGATCGAAGATGAGAAGTTACATTTTATCAGAGTTGAATAAACACTAAACGAAATTAACGAAGAATGAAAGGAATTGGCTTTCAAATATTTGTGTAGTGGGACCATGAGACCGTGAAAAATGAACATCGATTTTCACTTTCTGGGAAAAATAAAATGGAATTTTTATTTTTTAGTAATTCGGTTGGAGTATTTACCGTTTAAGGCATTTATACATTCGTTATCTTAAACAGGAGGGATCAAAGTCATAACATGGTAGAGCTTTCGCAATTTTTTTACGGAATCGTCTGTTTCATTCACATTTACTGTATGGAGATCAAGAATGAGGAACTCCGCTTGGGAGGGAAGTTATAAAAGGATTTTACTACCTATCCATCAACACACTGTGATGTTCCTTCAAACCTCCCTATTTAACGTAGGACGACGTTTTGCCGATTATTTTAAGGGAGTTTCCGAAAATTTGAAGCAAACTTTGAAACTTCATAATTTTTCCCTTTTAATGAAATAATATTTTAAAATAAATATGAGTAACATAAAAACCACAAGAAAGCCTATTCAAGCAATGGAGTGTAAATAGAAAAGGCTCATGATAAAAGTAAATAATTTGCTATTTGGTAGAGAGGCTTTTCCAATACTCTTCCACATTAGTCAAAATTCATTTCCTCTACGAAGTTTAGTGTGTAGGAAAGTCTGCTATCTTCCTTCCTAAAGATGGTAACTTACATCTCGAAATACGTATTAAGAACAATAATTTGCAGAGCGCGACCACGGAAAACCCTAAATCCTGCAAGTTGGAATTTCCTGACGGTTTGTTAGGTTGCAAATACGGCTTTTTGGAGCTTTCATCAACATTCTAATGTATAAAAGGAATAACAAGTGTGAAAAATAGCGACACGACTGGGACTCGAACATTCTAATGTATTATCACAGCTGTTCCTTTCCACTATAGAATGTAACTTTGTTCAATCTTTCATCGAGTGCCAATGTGTATTGTCTATATAATTTGCGCTAAAGTTTTCAATGCCATTTGTGAATAACGTTCTAGATTCTTGCTGGCATTGGTGCCAAGAGGCTTGACGCACATTACAATGGGGAAACAGTAATGAATCAGAGCATCCTGCATCTTATGCAACCAAACTCACACAACTCTTGAGCCAACCAAGATTTCCTACGGAAAACACCGGAGAGATAAAGATCACATCTTTTTATTCTCATTCCATCTCTACATAGACGTCACCTCTTGCGGGGATTCGAAATATTCGCTACAGTTGATTCGCGACATATGCGTTTTCTCTACTGTTATATTTTCGCTACCGAAGCCTTCGCTACAAATGTTTCGTTACAAGTCGTTTTTGCGACAAAATGTTTGCTATTTAGCGTTTTCGACACAACATTTTTTGGTACAAAGCGCTTAAGCGACTAAATATCTTTTTGTAGGGAAAATTTTTTTTTGTATTCTATAAGGAAAAGGAACATGCCTGTAGTAAGACATTAGGGTTCTAGAAAAGCTCCAAAGAGCCGTTGTCTGGGAGCTCCATCTTCAGGAGAGAAGAATAACTGATTAATAAGTTATTCTTCTCTCCCGAAGATACACATATTTGCCGAAATACTTATTGAGAAAATACTTGCAAAGCGCGACCACTGAGAACCCTAAACCCTGCCGGTTGGAATTCTTCAACGGTTAGTTATCTCGCAAACAACTACTTGGAGCTTTTCTCGAACTCTAATCTTTTCCGTAGCGAAAATTCTCCGTAGCGGAAACGTCTCCAGCGAAACCTTTGTAGAAAAAATGCCGGTAGCGAACCTACTGTAGCGAATACTCCTAGACCCCCCTCTTCGGTCATATTAAAGAGAGGAAAAACAGTGGAGGGTCGGGAAAGAAATCTCATCGAGCTTTCTTTTGTTCCGCCGAAACAGTAAAAAAAGGAAGCTGGACTTGCAAACTAATTAATTCCCGCATTCGGTGAGGGGTGCCACCCACACCTGCCACACCCCGGGGAAAAATTCACAAAGGGGAAAAGAGTCAAATGTCTTTCCTAAAGTCGAACGTTTTTTCCCCCTTCTCCGGGAAGAAACGGAAAAAATTACGAGGGCAAGATTGATGCGTCACCGAAATGAGTCGCGGTGGCGCATATTAAAAAATAAAGCAGCTGCAGATTATTGGGAGCATTCCGGGAGCTCGGTCCTCAATCTTTCACGGCCGGAATTCTTTGGGCACACACGCACGAGGTGACAAACGCGTCGACGCGCCCGCGATTCTCTTGCGTTTGGAAAATAATAATGGCGCGAAAGAGGGAGCTTCGGATCACAGCCCAGTGATTTGCGGTCAAATGGGGCGGAAAATTAAAAACTTCTGTTCGGAAAGTGCCGTATGTCACCTAAACTTCTTCTCCGACTTTTTTCCTTTCCTCCTCCCAATTCTTTTCCATTTAAATTCGTTTTCACTCTCTTTCTTTCAAGTCTTTTTCTAGCGTGATCAGTTCCTAGTATAAAAAATATCCGTACCTGGTGTCATCTAACGGTCCAAAACTAGCTTAATAAAATAGTAGACAATTACATTCGTTATCTTGGATGTTTACAGTGGGTTATGCGTAATTTATTATACTTTAAACAGGTAACAGTTACAACATATTGATGAAGGAATATCTTCTTATATTGGTAGCATATAGAAACATTCATCAATCACTTGTGTCAGTCTTGTTCATAACTGCGATTATTAGATAACTACTGAGGTATGATAGATGCAGAAAAATAGCAATTGTTTCGGACCCGCCTCAATGAATACCTTGAAAATCATAATTTGTAGAGTCAGTGTGCACTTACGTGGATACTTTTCCATTCGCATCACTAGATTAATGAAGACTGCAAAGAGAAATTACTTCATTTCTTATTTTGCCTAGTCCCTCTTTATAGCCTCTTATATCTAATGGATGATAATTTGAGGATCAAACCGACCTCTGGGCTAAATACGGGCAAATCATTTTTATAGATGTCTCTTTTAATAACAGTGTGTAAGACTACAGTTGAGTTGAAGCGTTTTCTTAAATATTTCTATGTGCATCGTGCACCATCACAGAAGTATTACAGATGAATGCGGAAGTCGGTTACTCTTTTCTGTGAATCTGATTTAATTGGTTAGATACATTTTACTTACTCAACTATCATTTCACTAATTTTCTCATATCCATTCTCATATTCATGGATTTTGGCTGTGAATAATTTTATGCTCTTTTAAATTATGCCTTTTTTTGGCCATCCTAGCTTTCACTTTTGTGTTAGTGCACGTTTAATTATTTATTGATTTCAAACCATTATTTTCCATGCAAAACTTCTCGCCTTGGAGTAGGATAGTTAAATAGGATACATACCAGATATAACGTCATAAAATAAATAATATAAAAAAGTAAGACACTCTCTTTTATCTTCCGCTCGTAATTTGTAATACATTTACAGAGTTACTGCCGCTATTTTGATCACTATAAGATTCAATAGAATGCTAGTCCTTCCCTCTTTCTTCACTCATATACCTTCTACTTATCCATCACTCTCTTTTTTTGCATCTTTTCCTCTTCACCTCTATCTCCAAATTCCCCATATCGTTGCATACCATTATTTTTTATTTATTTCCACCAAAATAGTAAGTCATATATTATTTTCCATATTTCTCATTTAATCTCTTCACTTTATCATTCCATTTCTACCCCGTTATTGTTTCTTTCTTTCATAATACGCGATAATCCAAATATTTATAGCAAACCTTTTCTCTGAATTATTACGAAATTTTTCTCTGAAGAAACTCCTTTATCATACGCTCTCCCCTTTTCTACTTCCTTCATCGTCATCTGCGTATACATCCTCTAAAGGATCCATTCCAGACAATCGCTCCTCATTTATTCTCCTTCGAACTAACATCAAGGATTAGAAGTCTACGTTGATTTGCAAACCTCTCAATTGCCACCGACAATAATTAGTGATTCTTTCGCTGGGTGGTCATGAAGGAGTAGTAAGTTCCTTACAAAGGAACTTAAAATCTTTACGATTTGTTTGTAATTTCATATCCTAAGTACCAATTGGTACTTTATTAAAATATGGCCGACTTGACCGTTTTAGTGATCGAAAATCTTGTTTCGACCTAAAGAATTCACATATAGATTCACAATGTCAAAGTTATTTCTTTCTCTTAAGGTTTGTAAAAATTTAGTTATAAATAGGGAATTAAGATATATAACGCAACTTTAACGTGTGGACAGAATATGAATATATTTGTGCTATGAAATACTACGAAGATTTTTATCTCCTTCAATAGCTCATAGTATTTGAAAGATAAAACTTCTATTTAACATCTGTATCTACATTAATACCCAGTAGGGCTCCTTCGTGGAAAAGTGTGGCAGGGGGTTTATACAGGGACGAACCGCAATCGAACCGAAAACCGAAACCGAAAAAAAACGCAATTTTCGCCGGATTGAAAACCCCACCTGGACCGAAAAACATGAAATTCATTAACCCGAACCGAAATAAAACAGATATTTATCCCAATCTCATAAACGGTTCCCAACAATTCTGTTTTACTCAAGTTTAGTTGAAGGGAGGTTTCTAAGCATGTAAAACTACGACTTGCAACTAACTTCTACTAAGTTCTATTCTTAATTTTGGTGTAACGTGATTTAAATTGAAACGATTAGAAGTAAAAGCACAAACTCTCTGGAGAATATCATATTACAATTACAGCATAATATATTGCCATGGTTGGAGCAAAGAAAGCGGTTCCAAATGGTTCAATGTTGGCGGTAGGCGAGAACCCGGAACTGAGCTGATATTTGGTTTCGTCGTTGTACCAGAGAGAAAACCGAAACGGAAAATATAACGATTCGACGCCATAGTAAACACCGAGCTGATTTTTAAGCTCATTGTTGTCGCGTATTGCTCGCGGGATAATAAGAGAGAATTAAGAAAAAGTCCTTAAATAACTTGTTCCAACGGCCATTTCTCTTATTTTACTCCCTATAACTTTATCGGGAGAGGTAGTTCTTATTAGATCCACTATATTAATTTTGTAAGCGATTCTGAAGAGATCTCTTCTTCTCTTATGCTTTTCCTGCATTCTCTCAAATGCCTTATTTATTTTCAAATAATTTAGTTAGTCAAATTTTTCGAATGAAATCGGTACTTTTCTACAATAATAATACCAAAAGACCGGTTTTAACGATCAACATCGTCAGACCAGATCATCATTAACTGGATGATGAAAACGTATTGTTGAAAACGTATCGTTTGGAATGTCCATCTACTCCGTATTTATCCCGGAGAGGGGTATGAACCGTAAACCCTCCACCACTAACTACCATAAGCGGTTTAGAGGGAATTAGGCTTACTGTGCCCACTGAGGATTGAGGTAGCTTACCAGGCACAATGACGAAATTAATATACTTTTTCAGGGTTCAACTAGGAGAGACCAAAAGGAATGCCATTAATGAGAATCAGTCATGCTTCAATAGATTTCATATCGTCACAGCCATTAGCAAAACATTGCAGACGTTAATGACTGATAAATATACCAAAATACCGTTTTGAACACTAAATGCAATAATAACTCAAAGGTTCTTAAAATCAGTTTTGATGGATTTCTGCAATAGGTCAAAATATTCAGAGGATTGAATGTTTGTAAACCAACAGTAAATCCTCTTAATAGGTAATCATCGTAACAATACCAGAGTAACCATCTTAGCGTTAGTTAAGATCAGGTGTCTTTAATCTTTTTATGCACAGCCCCTTGTTCTATATTTCCATAATATAAAATTTACTTGTGTCCCTTCTTTAGAACAAGAAAATTTGAAGCTAGGAAAACAAAAATCTTGTCGAAACAAAACTTTTTCCTTATTTTTCTCTTTCAAATCTACTTAATTGTGATGATCCAGTATGCCAGCTTATAAAATCTAAATGCTCTCTTTTATCCCAGCAACCCCAATATTTTTCAAAACGCTCCAATAGGGACGATATCTTCCCTATTTAGTATAATTGGTTGAGAGGATATTATTTATTAAAAAAAGTTTACATTATGAACATTTTCTTAACGTAATCGTTGATCAGTTTCTAAAAAAGAAAGTCTTTAAAGAGATACAAATCAACTTGCAAACTCGCACCTGAAAACAGCCGACTCATCAAAGTACTCCGCGAGCATTAATTCGGAAAAAGCACAATTTAAAGCAGATATATTCGCGCCCAGGATACAGGCGTCGACATGATTTACATTCCCGCTTTTGAAGAGGCACCAACCAAAAACAGGTTCCATATAATTTCTGATACGCCACCCCGTATATTCTTCCGACTTTCTCTTTGAAACGTTCCACCGACCACAGGAGTCCGCGGTTCAAAAGCCGACGCCGCAGGAAAACGCGGGGGCGGAGGAATTCGTTCCCCAAACCGCCGGTGCCGCCACCTGGTGAATTTTTTCCTCCAATTCATCATTTCCCCCTTTTCGCCTTCAAAACATTATCGCTACGATCAATCCTAATCTGAGATAAAGCGCGATCGCATTGCTAAATAACAAAAAACCTATGACCTACCGAACAAAAAATTGCCATCTTCCTCCGTTTCATTCCATTCCCTCTGAAGCTGTAACCCTCAAATCTTTCTCCATCTCTATTTGAAAGCTCCCCCCCCCCCCCCGCGATGCGGGTTAGGCTTTTCGGAATATGAGGGTAGATGGAGGAGGTGGCTGCGACAACGCATAAATCAAGGCCAACTCTTCCCATTCCATCTGAAACACGCTCTCTTTTCTCTCTCCGACAAGCCTTATTCCGTCCTATCCGTGCATCAACCCTTCACCTCCCGTCTTCTTTCGCAAAGCATTAGAATGAGACTGGGATACAAATGTTTCGGGGGACGCGTCCTTTTCAAAGGACAGTATTATTATAAATACGGGCGACTCTGTCCATGCAAAAGAGGGTAGGCTGGGGGATTGAGAACAATGTACTGCGCAGTTACCTGGGGCTCATAGAGGGATTTAACGATTTTAAAGAGGGATCTACATCTATATATTCACCCTGTCAGCCACCTTGCGGCGTGTGGCAGGGGTGCATGCAATCTGACTCCACTTACTTAATCGATAACTTTCGCATATCATTCGCGGAAAAATACATTTTTGAAACGACTAGGTTTAGAATTAATTTCTTTTTTTTTCTTATTATCAGAACGGCCTATGTAGCAAGGAAAGCACATAAAATCGGCTACATCCTCTTAAGAACGTACTTTCTCTCAACTGATCAATTACATTAAGTCTTTATTTTGATCTTCTAATTTCTAGATGCTCCTATCTTCCTGAAGCATCTGAGTAAGTCTCACTGATCGGTAGTAACAATTTTTTACGAAACATATTGCCTTTCTCTGTACCTTCTCTAATTCCAAATAAAAAACATGTTGATAGGGTCCCCTACATTAAATGCAAACTGAATGTGAGATATAACTAACACAAAATAGCATCGCTCGCAGAATTATTTAGATTTCAAGAAAACAAAAGGAAAGACTACGCGATATTTTTCGATTTTCGGAATCTATTTGATTAGGTCCTAAATAAATTATAAACAGTAAAACTTACGGGTATCATTAAAAAGTAATTAGCCGGATTAAGGATTTTTTCTCCGACAGAGGTTAACGAATAGTAATGGATAGTATTAGGTAGTTTTAACCCAGTCAAAGTGGCCTCGGGCGTACCGCAAGGCAGCGTAATCGGTCCATTTTATTTTAAGTATACGAATATATAAACTACCTTGGTAATAATGCCGATATTAAACAGAATATTTTCAGACGGTAGGAATATGGTAATGTATTTTTATTTAAAGTGTCTTATTGTGATCGTGAATTAAAAACGGGAAACACTGACGTAGTGAGTGCGTTGTAAAAGGCAATTATTTTTGTATGTAAGTTTTAAAATTGAGTGTCAACTCCTCTACCTTCAGGGTTTTGATATTGATAAAAGCTAAAAAGTCTTAGACAGTCGAATAACATATTTAATCCATATACTATACTGTATATATATATATTCTGTTATTTGATGATGACTGAGCTATGGATATGAAAATAAGCATGTGAATTCATACCACGTATTCCTCCAGGTCAGGTATTTCGCTGTCGACGTTTCAAAGCCTAAATATGCCACGGTCGTGTGGGCGTTCGAAAGGTCAGCCGCGAAATAGCTTACTTGGTCGAAAACTTGAAATGAATTCGCAAACAGCATGCGCCGAAAAGTCCTTCAGTTTAAATAAAAATGTTTAGTAGTTCCACAAGAACTTTTATAGGGAGAAATCCATCTCATGATGACAATTATAAAGGACCAGAAGTAAATACATACATTAAGAAGCGAGGTATATAAGAGAAAACTGCAGATAATTTATTTGAAATTTTCGAAGAACTGCTCGAAAGGTTAACAGGAAGAAATTCATTGTCTTCAGAGAGAGTTAAGAAAAGGGTCCCTCTTTAAAGTCTAATTTTGAAAAGAAAGGTCCATCGGTTAATCGTTTAGAATAGTTGGAATTTACAAAACTCTCAGTAAATCCGAATATTCCGGTTATAAATGAATACCTCTTTCCTTCCTCCTCATCTGTCCTCTCCGTCGTCATCGACAACCTTCACCACTCCTCCTCGTAACAGAATCACCTTGTTGCTTAACCTCTGTACCTGATGATGACTCTATGAGTCGAAACCATGACCGTTTTGCAATAAATATAATGGTTGGTAAAATTCCGTTTTTACCTTGCTCCTTCGAAATGAGGAAATACATGTTAACTAGGATACTATCTAATTTTATAATCTAGTAACCCAAAAATGGGGAAGAAGTCAGAATTTTTACAGTTTTTTATACTATTTGAAGTTAATAACTCATACTGGATTCATTAGTTTTAAAGAAAAGGAATCAATTTCCTGTTATTTTCTCATCAAGACAGAGGTCAAATTTAGTGATAGAGAGAAACACCCTTTGTCTCTGTATTCATTTCTATTTTTATTTCATCACTACATAACATAAGAAATTCTGGTTTTCTTTTTCGTTAAAATTAAAGGAAAATTTAACTTGGAGACTAAGAGTATTCACGCCGTAAAGTTGTGCCCTTTCAATGATATTCTTTGCTATTTCTGTTACAGAGGTCTCCAGTTCGATTTCAGTGGGGACAAAATAAAGTTAACTATCGATGGAAGCATATAAAGTATCTCAAAGCTTCTTGGAGGCCTCATCTCCATTCACCCCCTTTCTTTCACCGCGCGCCTCTGCATACATTTCCACACACAACCCCCGACGCATCTCGGACTCCGATGCCTTGTAAATCATGCGGATGTGGGGATCGGTGAGTGGGGTGGGGGCGGGCACGGTGCGCATCTGTTGTCGTGACGCGGGCAGAAAGGGGTGAGAGTATCAACTCCGTGGGTGGCTTCACATCTCCGAGCACCCGCGGCGCCAACCGTGCGTGGCGGGCCATGTTCGGAGAAATAAAATGATCCGGATTGATTTAAGGGGTCGTTTTTTCCCGTCCTCTGACCCTTATATGTCCCTTCGAATGCGGTAATAAGGCTTTTCGAAGCGTTTGCGGCTGGCAAGTCTCTCCCTCCGCGGAAGCAGATTCATACGGGAAATGATTATTACAGATAAAAGTGCCATCTGATGGATTGATGGACGCTACCGTTTGGTGACTCGTGGTTTAACCATCTCTGGTTGACTGTTTATGATCTATAAATATGTAAAGGAATAGGAAGCCTCATGAAACTTATAGCACCGCTTTAATAATTGGATAAATGTAAAGCAAATGAAGTTATGATCTCTTTCTGAATTATTCGCGAGTTTGCTAGTTAATGTTCTTGAGGATATATTGTCACAGGTCAGTGTTATATTTTGGTTTTCATATCGATAACGTAGAAAAAAGAAGCTTCCGTAGAAGGAACCATCGTATTTTTCCCAAATTATGCGTTGCAACTGAATTACAATCACACCTATAATAGACAACAATCTTGCTTTAGTAACTCAAAAAATTATTAAATAATGATGTCTTAGGTTAATTCATATTCTTTTTGAAAAACTTTTACAGAATAGCTATGGATTGAATAACAGCTTGATACGCTGCTTACTGTCCAATACTGTCCTACTAATTCCATATTCATTAATTTTCTTTCTAGAATGTTTAGGTTTTAGTGGTTTACCATTTTCTTCATTAATTCATCGTGACATTCATCAACTTTTTGCGAGAAATATTAATGGAAGTAGATATTAATTTACTAACCCTGATGTACCCTAATAGAAGTGGTATATCAGTTCAAGCTGGTACTTTTACAAAACTTTGTATTGCTATACTTTGGATTTTAGTTACATAATTAATAACTTTATAAGTATAGTAAGATTCTACAATTCAGGTAGAATTTTATATGCAAAGCAAACTGGACATTGTTTTTCTTTATTTTTCCCTTCATTAAGGTTGTATGGCTGCGTATAAACTTTACATTTGGGGAGTGGTTTCACAACTGCTTCTAGTATAATAATGATGTTACTTTAAACATTTTTAAGCGAAACATTTTGAATAAGAGGTTAAGACCATTCTGAACTCGAATGGGTAAGGTAACAATTTAGAATAATGAAAATTGAGCAAATTACCGAACCAAATAATAAAAAAAATTCAAAGCGTCTCTAAATTTTAGTTTACTCAGTACATTTCTCACTCTATATAAGTTAAATTAAAAGCATTTAATCATACTTAAATTTGAGATTCATAAACCATTTCCTTTCAACAGAGACCGTTGCGAAGAGGAGGTATTTACGAACAAAGAATTTAGAGCGAAAATTGCGTATAGGATAAATTAATAGAATTCCATAGTGTTAAAGGATGCACGGCTTTTGCAGAAAATTCCATTCTAAGTTCATTAACTGTATAATTTTTTAAGCACTACGTAATTTGTAGCCCAGAAAGAATTCGAGTAGCAGGAATGCGGAATCATACATTACCCCATTTCGCCCGCTCTGTTTTGAAACGAACATAACTTCGCTCCATTTCTCTTATAACCATCTGCCATTACAGGAGGTTTAAAACTAAAAAGGTCGTGATTAACAATGCAGCGAAAGAAAGTCACTCAGTGCCTGGTAACTTGATTAATTTTAGCGGCAGAATGTGTAGACCCCTTCAGGCAATTCCGATGAACATTCCTGGCTTTCTCCATGTGTGGGCATCCGGAGCCACTGCGGGGATATACGGTGAAGTGCACTTTTTTATTCCCTCAATTATATCGCAACAACAGGTGCGGGAGGAGGGGTTGCGTGACCCATTTTGCATGGGATAAAAAAATCCAATTAACTCTTTCCCCGGCAAAAAATAAATTCGGCTCACATCACATACCTCCGAAACTATTTTTCCTCTCTCCCCAGCGCCTATTAATTTTTTCTTCAGAAGAAGTTTAGTACAATCCACGCTAACTGTTGAAAAAAACCATTTTAAACTGCGGATAACATGTTCAATAAACATAACCGCGTATTAAACCGAAAGGTTGAAATCAACCACAGGAACTTCAGTTGTCACAAATGTATAAATAGCTGTAGAAATGTGCACAAGTCTGGCCATCATCAAGTCTATGATGATGACTTGCGAGAGTCGAAACCGGTCTTCTTGTATGAACTGCAAGAAATTTCATTCCCTTCTATACGGAATCCATCTAATATTATGTAAAATTATTAATTTGTTAATATATACATTGCAATTTGGCCTTCTGACGAGGTGGCAACGTTGAAGGGTAGTATGACTCCCTCATTCATTTTGACCATTGGCTGGCGTTCGCCCAAAGATGGGAGGGAAACCTTTCCTAAACTATCCTGTATAATTAATTAGTCCCTGTGTTGTTTATAACGCCTTAGCTATTTACAAAGTTTTAAGTTTTAAATTAGCACGCAGCACAAAATAAAGGCTCCGCATAAAAACCATGAAATTTAGAATCTCCGTTGATACGTATGGTATCCCGCAGCAATATTTGTATTTGCGCGTAAATAATATAGGAAGCAATTCTTAAATACGACCAAGATTTCCCATATCATCCACAATTTCATTTAGCGTTGTGACATGCGTAATTGATTCAGGTCATAATCATGAGTCTATCAATCGATGTAGCCGAAATGGCAGGTTGTTGTTTCCGTTGGGATTTAAACACATAGCAATGATGACAAGAAAAGTAATGAGTAACGATTAAAATAGACTAAAGGGGAAAGGTTTTCATCGGCACCGAAATGATCGGAAAATCATCGAATCTCTTCATGGCGCACTAAAACGCGGTATATTCACGTGTTAAACATGCCTTTTTAGTAAAATCGATATTCAAGGTTATAAAGGAAGGGAAATAAGATTTAATAATTCTACGCAGACTTTTATTTTCTAAGAATGATGCCGAAAGGCTGTTTACTAGAAGTGTATGTATTTTTACATCTCTTAAATAGATGTAAGTCAAAAACAAACATTTTTATCAGAGAAATTAATAGAGGGACGAACAGGTGAAGCGAAGAAATACCAGGATCATTTCGAGGATAAAGATTAAAAAATACTTTCTTTTCTAGGAGAGATAACCCTGAATATCATCCCTGTACATTTGTATGTATTCTGTAATTAATCAATAATGCGCCCAGTATGTGATTGAGTACTGATAGAGGTTAAATCCAAAATATTTCTTTGGGAAGAAAACAGTAAAGTTCGCAATTTAAAGGTTTGCCGTCAATGATTTACTTCATGAATTACCGTGTCAAGTCGAAGAAAAGTTTAGTGCAAAAAGTTCAAGAACAAAAGTTTAGTTAAAAAAGTAGTTAATCTCGAATTCTGTAATACGAAATGATATAGTACGTAAGATTGGCTTTTTTAAGAACTGTACCGTGGGTTGACGAATATAGAAAAGCTATTTATTCAACAACAAAAATTAAATTACATTTAATTCACAAAATTTGAAGAATGAAAATCGGATTACGTCATTCAAGAGGGAAGTCAAAAAGAGCCTTCCAATTCCGAGCTATTAATTCAATCACTAAATCACTGCGGAAAATTTTCGAAGGATGAGAGCGTTCTTCTTCAAGCTCCTCCGAAAGTAACTTTTCAAGAGTTAATAAGATTAGCGAACTTTCTCATACTTTTTTGTTCTGGTCTACTATTTTTGCGAAGCTATATTTGGTGTGTTGGTAAATAATATTTCATCTCCAGAAAGAAAGTAGAAATGATCTTAAGAGAATGGGAAGAATGAGGGAATGCTTGAAATTTAAGAAATATTTCATAAATCATTATTACAATAACGGATATTCGTCTATCTATACAGGAATGTCCGTGTTTGAATATTCATATACCTAAAAATATAACCAATGCCTTCACCCTGTGGAATTTCATAATCTATAGGAAGAAATAATACACAGTAAAAAACTCACGTGGTATTTTTATAAATTGTTTTATTTCTTCCTCTTATGTTCATATATCTGAGCAATGATAAAAATAAATCGAAAAGTAAGCTTCGATTAAACCCAGAGATTAGCAATGTTTAAGTAGGCAGAACTATTAATGTTGAGAATAAATGCGTACAGCTTAAATTTGTGTAATTAATTTTGAGCATAATTTAGAGAATGAACACTGACATTTTCCACAATTAATAATGATTTTATTGCAACTGATTTTTGTCTACGTGTTATCATCTTTAGGCAATTACAGTTAAGTATGTCTATAACCATAACACAATGAACTGTTCTAAAGCATGCCATATTCAATTGATTATTAGCTAACGTTATGGTTGAAAGAAAAGAAAGTTGGAACACGGCTGTTAATGAGTTTGAGGTTTTGCAAATGACATATAAATAGCGCTCCTCGAATGAATGAATTCATTTACTATCGATGTGCCCTTGATAATGGAGGCATGTCTTTGAAATGCGCATAGGGATTTTCCAAGAAATAGGTAGTCCAGAGCTTCCCGTTTGTCTCTAAACGTGAGTTCCGCTTGCCAACATACGGCTTACGGAGTGTTTTAAAACCTCTAACGTTATGGTTGCTAATAGAATATGGATTAAAACATCCATTGTGAGATTTCTTTCGGCATTCAGATGCTATCCTTAATGCAATCTTTTGATTGGAGCCTATAGTAACAAAAACTAGTTAAGTCCTGGTATGTGATATTAATTTTAATCTAATAATTACCTATATAATGACTATCCTATTACCCGAATTCCGCTTTCCACTACTCAATTAAAGAACTATTCAGCTTGTTATACGTTGTTTCTATGTGAAAGACCAATATAAAATAAGAGTAAAAATTTTAGTTTTTGTTTCAAAATAAATAATCTATAAATAAAAAGCTTACCAAAATATTCTATTGGTCTGACGGATAAGATCAAATAACTCTGCATCAATATTTACATACTCTGCGAACAGCCAGTTTCTAGGGACATGGCAATTTAGAAACTCTATAAAAACCTCTTTAGGAAGAAACATTTTTGGTGGCGATGGAGATTTTTCCGCTATTTTCACCCTTATTTAATCTCTTACAGTCAATATAGTAAATATAGAAACACATCCGGCACATCACAAAGCCAAATTTCGAAAGGCAAGCATAAAATGCAAATGAATCTCAAAATATAAACGCGCTTAAGGTAGCTTTAGTCATAGAGACGTGAAAACGCCAGGAATGTAATTCAAAATACCTTTAATTAGTAGATTACAATCCCACGAGCCGAGTTAATTACTGGTTATACCAAGCACAGTCTGCGTGCAAAAAATAATTGCACGGTGCCTTACCTCTCTGGAAACCACGAATTTTCCGCAAACGTAAACTCAAATGGGATAGTCGTAATCACAACCAGCGTCAATAAGTCGGCGCAGAACATTACGAGGAAGCTAGGGTTCGCGTCCGCCATATTCGAGCTTGTTAAAACTTTAACGACGCTTCTTTTTTTCGGTCGTCGACTGTTTCCTTCATTTTTTTCTCCTCCGCCATCCACCGCCATAATATCTTAGGCGGGATGATAGCGTACGCCTCACCGCTAGCTTTTGTTTTTTTAAAAACTCGAGAGCACTTCACGAAGCGCATCCTTTGCGACCATGGGGCTCAACTGGTTTCCTCTCGGGTACATAATGTTCAACCCCTTCCATTTATTTTTAACATCCGCTTTGGGTCTTCATTAAACGCGTTCTTCATTGTTCCTTATTTCTGGGATTGTTTTTCTCTCGAGAAGTGACTGTGGTTGTCGCGCAGATTCGAAATCACGAAAGACACGAAAACTTTCAAGAATGTCAAGAGGTAGGGGCTTAATGTCACCATTTAAAGGTATCATTTAATCAAAACTATTAAGCAAATTCGCAGCATATCACCAAGCCAAAAGGAACTCGCAGCTATATGCTAATTTAATTCCATTTATTAGAAATATTCAAGAGAAGAGAAGATTCATGAGAAATATAGTATAAATAGTTGAAAAAGTCAATAAGTAAGCAATATTAAATACTATTCGATAATTCATAATAAATTAATTACGTCATGAAAAACTTTTGTTTAAGAATAACAATGAAAATAGCACCGTTAGATATGATTATATGACAGTTTATTTGACTTTATATTGATATTTAACATTACAAAGCACTGTGTCGCGATAGTTCAATGAGAAGATTCCTATTCGCATATCTTACCCATTTACAAAGTTTTATAGCCACTGAAGAACCACTAAAAACTTCTGGAGTATTTCCAATTTTCGTTATTCTAGGGAAGAAATTTCAAGTAGTTGAAAACGCTACATATCGTGACCTGCCTGTTTGAGCCTAATAGTTTTAATTTATTCACAAATTCTGCTAAATACTGGGACTATATAATTAGCTTACGTTTCGATTAAATTTTCCGATACTCTACCGCTATCGATGCCCGGTTTCCGATCCGAGGTTCGATAGATATTTCCTTACCGAAGTGGCATAATCATTTCTAAAAAATCTCTTCTGATCCAATGAAAATTGTGGGATCGAATTGGTCAGTTCCCAAAGAGTACTTAGAGATTGAATAGATAACGTGGGCACAAAAATCTCTTCGGGTATTAAAAAAAATCAAAATCATACTCAATGACAAATTTTGTATTCATAAAATTTAGTATCAAATATCACTCACAATCAAATCAAATAGTATCAAATATCACTCACATCACTTGTCAGTGCAGCATACTCGCCAAAAAAACGATATTTACTTAAGTAATTTCGGGATTTTTTTATAAATCTGGAATTAAACTCTGAAAATCCGGGAGACATCTTAAGGTCATACAACTCAATCATATTTACATAATGAATGGAAATTCAGAAGCCACTTTCCTCTCGAGTAATATATGTTTGTAATTTATCTATATTTATTATTTTTGAAATCGTAAGGATACTGATACCTAAACCATGCAGGTGGGAGCTTAATGGTAGTAAAAGTGTACCCATTTAAGGCCTAAAGAATAGCCAAATCGACCTTCCCCTTAATTTGTTCTCAAGAGGAAAGAATGTACAAACTGGGACAGAAGGTAATCCAAGTGAAGTAAATATTGATTCTATCGTTTGACCTGCCCGTCTATATAACTATAGTAGAGCAAATGTTTTCCCTCATAGAAATGGAGTGGATCTAGAGTGGTATAAAAGGTAAAGAAGTCTTTTAGTGCATTACTATCCTAATATTTGGAAGTTTTTTGAGGTGGATGGATACTTAACTGTGGTATAACCTATAGAGTTATGAAGTCTTTTAGTAATGATACAATTTAGCTAGTGAGGGACGTGTTTGATATTTCGTTAAAATCGGGAAACGTTCTTCCTTCATTAATTTAACGGAATTCATGATACAAAATAACATTTTTCTGAATACTATCTTGTTTAAAGATAAGTTCTCGATTTAAAATTCTATCGGACAAAAACTCTCGAAAAACGCTGATATTTATCGAGGTTGTTTCGTCTATAGATAATAACTTAAACATTAGTAACAAAGGTTTTTCTATGTTCGATATGTAATGATAATAAAACAATCGATATTTATAGATAAATTATATATTTATGATGGAAATACGATGTTAAAAACAAGGTGAGCAAATTACTTTTATTAATACCAGTTTGAATCATTTATCAAAAAGTTAGAGAATCCAAACGGCATTTGATTTACTTTTGTTGTAAATAGTCTTCATTTTGAAAAAGATCCTGGCTGTGCTATTTCATCTGAATTCAGATTGCGTTCGGAATCCAGGGAAAGTAAATATACATGTAAAGCGTTTGAAGCAGCACCTTAAAATATCACGCATTCATCACCGTGTATCACGGAACACATTTGCGGTGAAATTCGTACAGGCAAAACCGCGCAACCCGATTAGATTTCCGCTATTGGCACACCTCCAGCTGCAAGCAGATTGCCCCAGACGCTTGGCACTATGGCATACTGTAGGTACCTAAGCCTCACCGATATTTTTCACATATACTTTTCACATACTTTCGTCTTACCCAGATCCGTCTTATACTGGCCATAATATTGTTCTCGCCTTATCATGAGCGATGCTTACCGACACGTCTCAAGCTATATTTCGAGAGGAAAGACTGAAATATGCGTGAGTGTGGGAGTAACTCATCTTTAGAAGGAGCGGCAGGAAAATGTAAATAAACACAATTCTTTCTGGCACTTCCAATAATGAAATGAAACACCGTAGACATAAGAGTCGCCGGATAGGACCAAAAGAACATTTGGAATTGCTTGCGGCAGTTCGTACTCGGAATGCGGGCAATGTAAAGTGGAACGCCAAAGGGAACGAATAAATCACAGTTGACTGCGATCCTCTTCTCGACTGTTTCTTTTGCGGAGTTTTACACCTTGGTGATACGGGTCACTTCTACGTGTCACACTTGACAGGACGATAAGGGTATTCGGTACTGTTACTCAATATTACTCTCTTCAGAATACTCAAGATCCTTTAGGTTTGAAATTCAATGATGTGCATAACATAAGTTATATAAGTTCGACATAAATATATTTTTGAATTCTCTTTCTATGGTCATTCATATTATTTTATTTTTCATATTTTCTAACTTCGGTCATCAAACGCAGATATGAACATGAAATAATTTGTGGCCCTTATATTATAATTTCCTTTCGGGTCATGTGACCCGTTCTCAGAAGAAACGAATAGCTATTTCTATATTATAAACTTTTGCGATCAGTCTGAAAAAATCATTTTGGGTTTCGAAATATTTAAAAAAGCGTGCATTAAAAACACACAAACCATAACTCGATCAATGGCCATGTAGAGACTTTGTCAACTCACTCAATATAGACGCAATGTCAACAGATTAGGAGGTATAGTTAAACAGCATCATCTATTCTTTGTGGCTATCAGATATCTTTCACAAAGCCCCTCCAGGTTATTTCAAAATGATATCTGAATCTCAGGGAGTACAGTACGTTTATATCAAGAAATTGTGAAAAATTTCATAAGCTATTCTAAATGTTTTTATTCCGTTGATTAACTTCCGCAATGAGTAAGGATTTATTAGGGTTGTTATTTTATTGAGAGATTCTCTGTTTGTCTGTTCAATTTCTTTAATAAAATGTGATAATAAATGTTGTTAGAAATGACTAAATGGCTAATAGCTACAATGGCAAAATTTAATTATCATCGAATCACTCACCGTTAGAAATTGCTCTTTGTAGAGAAATCAACTAGACCTTGTGATTTATAAGGCATTTAATCAATATAGAAGGAAATAGTTAACTCCTGGGATCCCGTTATTTCCATTTAATCGAGTGATTTTTTCTTCATTCACTTTAACTTACTAGCTCTGGAGGTATCTGGTGGAACTTGTTCATATTTAACACAAATTTAATAAAAATTGGAAAATGCACAACAAATTTATTGTCATCCTTCATTGACTGTTTGATGATGAATTCTGTTTTAAATTCTATCCATGGAAATTAAATTCCAGAATCATAAAGCTACTTCCGTATACATTATATATTTATATACATTTGCCTGAGGAAAGTGATCTCGAAAATCGAAAATTACCGTACTATGCTGAAGATACTTAGGCATCATTATTTTAAAAATTTGAGCCGCATTCACGTATGAGCATCAAACTAAACCGAATATAAAGAGAGACTTTGAAAGATGGGTGCCCTCACTTATTCTTACATTTGACTGGTGCTTTACTGGAATTGATTTAAAAAACTATAACTCAATATTACCGTGGATCTTAAAACAAAAACACTCGATTCTTTATATAAAATTAGATGCAAGGGATAAGACAACCAAATATTTTGACTTTGCGACGAATGAATGAAAAATAACTGGATGCCCAGTAATCGATAAACTGCATATTTAATTTAGTCAAGAGAAAGAAAATTTAATAACTATATACATATATACAAATACAAGGTTATTTATTTAAGATTTTTCCAATTAATATTCAACATGGAATCCTTTTAACTTTAAAGAGAATTTGCTGAAGTCCAAAAACCTATTCTGGTTGAGAGTCCATAATTAAAGCACTAATAAATAAAGATGATAATAAAATTGATAGGACTCAACAGTATTCCGTTATATTTGGAGGAAACCATAAATGTGAAAATTTCTCTAGAAAACCCCTATCTTTGGAGCAAGGGTCCCATCCTCATTTTAAGGACGGACGCTTGAGTTTGCGTCACTATCTTCTAATGATACCCTTAAATACACCATACGGTACTTTTTAACGGAGATGTTCATAATTGCTGTAACGAATCGCAAGATCGAATGTTAAAGAAAGCATTAATGCGATAAGATAAACCCTGGTACAAAAAATATGTCATGATTGCATGGAGCTTCATTCCTACATTTGGTAAGGAAACTAACTGTTGGACACAGCTTAGACCAAGAATTATAAATGGCATGATTTCAAGCGACACTTCAGCATTTCTTTGCATCTTGCATCTCACAAGTATCAACAGAAGCTCTAGAAAATCTCTCCGTCATATTCCTAGTGAACGCACGGAAGCGACTTTACTTCCCCACTTTTCCATTAAGGTCATCCCGGACGCGAGTTGAGATACGATCCTGCGCTATTTCCAACTTTTCTCAGCGAGCAAGCAATTACCATTTGAAATTATTCCTTTTCTTTGTTAATCCTTGGTGGAAAATATGACCGTGAAGAAGTATTTGACCCAGAAAAACCGTGAAGAAGTATTTGAGCATTGTTAGTTAAATGGGAGATTCATACAAGAGCTGTATACAGTTTACTTACTCGAAGAGAATTTTAAAAATGTTAAAGAGGCCCAGGGGAGTAACATATAATTAAAGGTGTTCGGGATTCAATTAAATATTAATCTTAGCATCGATAGAGCTAACCGTTGTTGTAGAGGGTAAATTGATAGCTTCTAGACTTATGTCTAAGTTTTCTATTATGATACATTTTATAGAAATTATTTGTAGTGTACTGGATATTTGTTTTGGTTGTTTTGTATTCATCCGTGTGAGACGGGTCTCTTATATGTCTCTATGCTCTTTAGAACAATAACTTACTAAATGTCCAAGTTTTCTGCACACTATTTTTGGTTCGACTAAATATTTATGCCGTGCTAGTTCTGCTTCTATTTCAAATAGTGGTTGTTTGCCGCATTCTACTTAACGTTTTTGTGAGTTGCGATTGCGTATTGCTAGTGGAAAAGGCATTTCTTGGAAAATATTTCCCAAATACATAGTTGATAATGCGTATAAATAAATAGTGTAATAAAAATTTATCCAAATGTTACTCCCACTATGTGTTCATCAGGGGGTTCTATTAATTTCTGAACGTCTACCGAAAAGGTATTTTCTATAAATTTATCAAAATTTATCGAATTACTTGAGCGTTGGTTATGATATTATGTATATACCATGGTAACTATTACCGATTTATTGCACGATTTTTTCATATAAGGAACTGGAAAGAAGTCTAGCGTAATGGAATGTAACTTTTCCTTAGGTTCTTCTATGCTACACGTATAGTTCAAGTATATACACCGTACGTAAATATACATACATAAGTCCCCCGCAGTATATATACACGTATCAAAGGCTTAGTCAGAAATTCCTATAAGGGTTGGGGGGTCCAGATTTTTTGTATCTGCAAATTGTACGCTCTCTTCGTTCGAAAATTTATCGTCACCCATTCCTTTTTCTACTTGAAGTCGAAGAGGAATATATATATATATATA
>KZ308282.1:1555601-1573132 GCA_000376725.2 Ladona fulva | reverse complement strand
TATATATATATATATGTGTGTGTGTGTGTGTGTGTGTGTGTGTGTATATATATATATGTGTGTGTGTGTGTGTGTGTGTGTGTGTCCCCTAAGCGGATTTATAACCATTAAAATACGTATTGGCTTCTCCTTAGAACGGTGTTTTTCTTTCCAGAGTTTGTCGGTTTTCTTGACTAATATGATGTGATTACTTCGAAAGAGAATAGCGCAATTTATAATTAATGTGTACGTAGTACGGACAGTAAGCCTTCGGATTTTATTTATGAAAATGTACGTGTTAAATCAAACTTCGCGCAAAAGTAACCCATGCGTTTTCGTTTAGTAGTGCGCGTATGTTTGGTGGTTGGAAACCGTTACGGGAAAGAGCGACCTTCAACTTTTCCTCTTCTCTTCCCGAATCGGCTTACGAAAGGAAAAATCATATAGCGCGATGGAGAATTAGCAACGTCTGTAGCGACAGAGAGGGAGATTAAGAGAGAAAAGGAAAGCATCTCGCAAACACAATCCGGGAAAATAGCCGAAGAAAAAGCGAGGAGAGAATGCGCGAAAGGGAGGAAGAGCAAGTGGGAGGGGTTGCGAGGGAGAGGATGAGAGAAAGCGGACGGCTTGATAACTGAAATTTGATTCATGAATTCCGAAAATGGCGTCCACCACCCACCCGCGTCAGAGCCGCTCAGGTAGTTATGAGAAATTGAAAAGGAAAAGCTGACTTAATGAGAAAAAAATAAAGAAAAAGGGGAGAGGAGCCTGGCAGGAGAGGGAAAAGTGAGGAAAGATGTAGGTGGGAATCGGAGACGAGAGGAATAGAGAATGAGGGAAATGGACGGAGGAGACACATGGACTAACGAGAAGGATAGTATAGACTTTGAATCTAATTGTTCTCTGTTTCACGCCCTGAGAACTTCCTTTCGGCGAGTGGTAGGAGATGTTAACAACATGCGTTCGACCTGTTTCTTTTGGTTATTTATATCGTGTCGTTGGCGGAAAATGAGTTATTAAAACGATTTGTCCTTTCCTGTATCTCTAGCATTTTATTTTTCACGCTGGATCGAGGTTTTCGCTACCAAACCTTGATTGACGGAAATTTTCTCATAATACAATAATGAAAATAATGCTGTTCACTCAAGCAAAATAAGCAAAATAGTTGAAGCCTAATCCCTTTGATGAAATACACCAGAGAACGTTTCCAGTACCGTGATTGAGAAGTGAAAAATTCAATTAATAATAATACGTCTTTATTTAAGGGCGAGATTGAGACTTATTGGTCTCTCCTTAGATCCATGGCTTATTTTTTAATTAAAACTTCTCATTTGCTTTAGGATAGTGGAAAAGTTATCTTTCATTTACTCTAGTCTATATTTTGTTTATTGCTGTGATAAGAAAACAGATACCTAGGTGTGAATCATGCCGATTCATGACATCCACCCTGGTTACTCCCTATAGAATACCATGTAGGGTATTGGTATTATTCATAGGAGGTCTCCCAGATAGCCAATGGTTAGCGTACTGGCCTTTGGTAGAAGCGGTCCCAAGTTCGATTCCCGGTGGGAGTAGGCACTTTTAACAATACTACTATACTACTATTCATAGGAGCATTAAGCTGAATTACATGAAAGATTTGCATGAATTAAATACGGGCTCCAAGGAGGAAATTAATGGCAAAATATCTCTCTCTTTATCTTGCTTAATGCGCCTAATTCCTTATTAGGTTCAAGGAGTCAACTCTTAGGAGTTAGAAGTTCAAAAGTTCCTCAGATTTGAGTTATTAACAGCCAATCTTAAAACCCGAAATAGCATAATCTTTAGGGATAGTGTAATGTTATTCTCACAGAAGTTGAAGGAAACACGTTTTAAGAATTTGAACATTGTACAAAAATGAAAACACTCCAAGGTTATTTGCAGATCAATTGAATCCGTTGTTCGGTGATAAACACAAACTAGGATAATGCATGATTTGATCTAAAAATACGAACATTTCAACGAAAAAAACACGTTTGAATACTTCACATTTTCACATCTAGAAAGAGGACAACACAAGCATCGGAGTTCAAAGCTCCAGGGAGTAACAGAAATTCATTTCCAAATGTTCCAAACTTTCCTTTCCTTGCCCTTTCTGATAAAGAATCACTATTTTAGAAATAATACAGTTATTAGTTAATAATTTTAGAGTTATTTTTAATCAAAGACGGTAATGATTGCTATTAAACAAGGGATAAATATTCTCGTGCAGGTAGATAAACACGAGTAAGCGAATTTTTTTTAAGAGTATCCTACTTAAAATGCGCACCTTCACTTACGAATGAAATTACCATGAATCGAATAAACAGCGAATAATTTAGAAATTAATGTCGAAAAAATTGAGCAAGAAGGTTTTTAATCAGTACCTATTAAATAATATTTGCCATGCATAAAGTTAAATTTACAAGAAAAGTTGAAATTTATCGTTTCGATGAAATTATAAAATTGAGGTTTGGCTCAAGTAATTTGATTTACTTTAAGCGTTTGGTTACGTACTATTATTTTAATCATGAGTTCTTGCAGCATGTGAAATGTGAATTAAGTTCGCTGGAAAAAATCATCTTAGCTAATTTCATATGAATGAATTTGCATAGTTAAAGTAAAACGCTTAACTTTTGTTTAGCTTCCCATCATGTAAGATTAGATCTGAAGAAGAGACTTGAAATAGAGTTAATGGACGCCGACAAAATTTCTGCATGCTGATTGAGAAAGAGAACGTGAGTTCTAGGGGCTGTATTCTGTCACACCAAATGAGTTTTTGTATATTTCAGACCGATGGGTAGGTATTTGAAAGAGAGAGGACTGAAATAAACGGAATGGAAATCGTGCAAAGAGAGAGCTTAAGGGAGGAGAAGAAAAAGGTCGGAGAAAGGAATGATTAAAAATACGACCGAATGGGAAAGGGCGAAAATTGTGTAATCAGAGAATTGAGAATGAAAAGAAAGAAAAGCTGTCGAGAAATAGAAAAGACGGATTGAAAATTGTTGTAGATAGAGGCTGAAAATAGCGTGACAGGAAGAGCGAGAAGTAGAATATATTGGAGTGGTGACGGAAGAAGATGGAGAGTTTAGGATGTGTAAAATATGGTACGAGATTATGGATAAAGTAAGAAATAGCACCTAGAAGAAGAGACCTAAAAGATGAGGAAACATGAAGAGAGACCGGTTATGTGATGAAAGGAATAAAGCAAGAATGCTTCTCGTTTGGAATTCAAAAGTCTCCGATTACGCTAAGTGGATGATAAATATAAAATGTTATGAATGGCAGAGAATGGGTATGAAGAAAAACAACAGTTAATGGATAACAACTGCTCCTCGCAAAAAGCGAGAAGAAGCGAGTCTCTTGACTTCATAAGGGTAAATGGGACTTTAAGTCTGTACAAATAAAAAAAGGAATACAGAGAACATTATGTAAGCTGAGAGATTAGAGAGAGAGAGTTCACAGCAAAGGAAAAATGACTAGGATGGCTAGAAGAACGATTCAAACAATCAGAAAATTACGGAAAAAGGTGGAGAGATAGGTTATTATCTAGGAATGGGCGAACGAATCCGATGAAAGTTACAAAGAAGAAAAAAAAAGATGCTGTCGGAAGTTAAAAATAGATTCAACGTAAGAATTAATTCGAACAAAAGGAGACAAGCTTACGGACTCAAAAAGAGACGGCTTAAAAAGCTAAATGTAGACAAGCGTAAAGGAAGAGAAATTGCAATGATTACGCATTGGATAAAAGTTTGAAAGGGCGAACGGGAAAAAATAAAGAGGATGCTTAAACAAAAACCGAAAGAAATTGTGATGGAAAAATTACGTTGTTTTCTAAGGACATAAAGCTGATCGAAAACAGTCGCAGCACATAGAGGTTGAGTGAGCAGAAAAATTCATAGCAAGAACGAACTACTTCATATTATATTCCCATAAGAAACGGACATGAAAAAATCTGACAGTACCGGTACTCGAACCGAAATCTTCAGATTTCCTGGTGACTGCTAATTCAACAGCTATCCAATTGAGCTATCGTGGCAGAACAATTAGGCATGCCGTTCGGGAGACTTTATGGGCAAAGTACTCAAAGATAGCTGAATTAGCTAGAGCAGTCACCCGGAAAGTGGAGTATCCTGGTTCGAGTTCCGATACTGTCAGTCTTTTTTCATTTCCATTTCTTCTTGGGAATATTCCTAGACGCACAATTTAATGTGCAATATTACCTTTCATCCTCTTCCTTATTCTATATTGTATTGATTTGTAAGATAAGATGTTATATCAATTAATATTAATTATTAATTCAATCAACTTTGTAAAGTTTCGCAAGAATTCTCTGTTTTGGAGACTAGTTCGGACCAAATAGTCGTTAACAGATTTAGAAAATGAGTTTGTAGCCATCCCCTCTTGTATGCAGCATTACAAAGTTACGGATTCAAGTACTAATTATAAATTTACCGTCGTTATATAAAAATCTTTAAAACTGTCATACAAAATAAATTAGTCTTGCAATTTTTTGAAGCGATCCTTTGGACTCCGATAAAAAATACATTCTTGCACCAGAACTCATTCATGAATCAGAATCGACTGTGTATAAAAGTTGTAAGAATATAAGAGAAACAATTGGAAGACGAGAAAAATAGGTATAGGAAGGAACAGGATAGTCACGGAGAATTGGAAAAGGGTTAAAGGGAGGATTTAGTAGAAATGGGTAGATTTAGGAGAAACACGGGATAAAACACACAGAGAGATTTTCTTGCAAAAGAATTGAATAGGAGATGGAGGAAAGGATGAGTAGAGGTGGCGGAGGCAGATGGAAGAAGATGATAAAACAAACCGATGAATCAAATGCGAGAAGTAAGTTGGTCGGGTGGGACGCCGAGGGAGGGAAAGAAAGTTTCCCGGGTTGCAAACAAGATAAAAAGAAGGCTGAAGTGTAGGAAGGGAAGAAAACGGTCCGAAGATTGCGTAGGGCGTGAGATTGGAGTGGGACGGTGGCTCCAGGAAGGGAAAGAAGCAGTGGTAAAAGAGGTAGGATGGGATGAAAGGGAGTAAACAGACGGGTATGAATTAAAAAACCTTGGGAGTGTTTAGAAAGCTTTTGACCAGGAACGCAGCAAGGTAGAGGGGAAACCCTTTCACTCAGTTGATCCTCGAGTCGTTTATGAAATGCGCGAGTCTGAAATACATCGAAACTCCTTTCTTGGATACATTCTTCAAACACAAAGTAGGGAGCTTCCATGAACTTTTTGACGATATATTTTTCGGGAGAGACACCTTTTATCAACTTTGTCGGCTTTCGGAATGAATCAGGCGGATTGTAATAAAATAACAACGTTCTACTTTCCTTCAATCATCTTTGCAACAGATGCGGGTTAAATTAACTTTAGGATACGAACTGTAGGAATTAGAAAACGTGGTGAGATAGTCCAGTAGTATATGACCATTGGGGAAGAATATTTTTGGAGGAAATAGGAAACAAAATATCTTTGCATAAACTGTTCAGATTGCTGAAAAATGCGGGAAGTGAAATATTTAGAAGTACTATTATAATATAATTTTGAGTGATTGGGTCAAAAATAATATATTTGGAAAGCAATAAGTAATAGATTAATTAACGCTGTTTTCTTGCACTTGCTCTACCTTCCTTCTCTTTTGTTCAGTCTATCCTTATATCTTAAAACATTCATAGAAAATTCATACCAAAGATTCTGTATATTACGGTTCGATATTCTCGATGTACTGCTGCAAATTCTTTAATGAAATTTAACTCTACACTTTTTACAGAAGAACCATGCTTTGTCACCAAGGAAGTTATTTTTACATACAGGAATTCTCCCTTCCTATGTCACCTCGTTGCGTAGAACTATTGATTATATTTTACCCAAATATTTTATGTTAATGTTTACGACTGTTAATCACTCCATCTCACGGTTCCTTAAAAATACAGTATACGTATTTATGTTGATGTTCTTAAGAAATACACCTTGAAGGAATATTTGACCGCTTTCCGGCAACGGTCCCTTCACTCTATTAGTAAGGTTTAACCCTATCGGTAATATAGTAACAATCACAGACTGAGAAATGAATGAAGAGAAAGTGTGTTGATAAGTACGAATATAAAAGCATTAAAATAAACTGAACACTTTTGGTATAGTTACATAATGCTAATAATCATTCAAAGCCGATATTTACGGTTGCCATAATATTTTTATAAAAGAGAATTGGGCATCAAAAGATTGGTGTCCTTAGAGATATAAGTATGGCGTAGGTTGCAATAATTAAGTTGAGTTGATAGAATTACAAACACGGAGACACCGGAGATGGTTGGAGAGGAGTTTTTAATTTAAGTAATTAAGCGTTGACAGAGGCAATGAAAGGGTTAAATGTTGAGAAGGAGGAATTGCTACAGAATGTAGATGAGGGTAGAATGCAAGAAAAAAGACAAAGGGGAAGAAAAAGATGTTAAAAGACAAATAATACCAATAAACGAAAGAAATGGCATTGAATCGGGAGTATTAAGGCACATAAACCTACCGAATGGTACGAAACTTATCTATGCAAGGGAAAAAGCTGATGAATTAGGATGGGGTGTATCCGTACGAACTTTCATTTTATTAAAAATTGAAAATTTCGGAAATCGGAAATGATTGATATAAAATTAATTTCCGAAAGTTCAATAAAGCAATATCTCTAGCAGTTAATTGACAATCGATTTTTAACTGAAAACCTTAAATCGGGAGCCATTTCAGATATTCATACCAGTTATAGATCACAGGTTGACGTTTAGTAACGGGGGCAAAGTCGCATAGATCGAAATGGTCCTGAATGTAACTCCACGAATGTCCCTCCTTTCCGTCGAAGGTGTGCATTTACCGGCCAGAGCACGTTTTCCGTGACGTCAACTGTGTTCTCCTATTCGGAAAACGCAACCCGATCGTTCGATTCCATCACATATTCCTTAATTTTTTCCCATGCAAAGTGGCCGCAAGATGAATGAGGAGATGGTCCGGTGAGTGCCTCTCCCTTGTTTGCGCCCTTGAAAACGTGTGCAAATACGTTTAGACCGCGCACGGAGGAGGTACGTTTTTCGGGGTCCAGTGCATCCGCTCAAACATTAAATGGAGTCCAATCACCGGCGAATATCGGAATCCCTTTGACTCGTACCTCGATACCGAGGATAAACACGTAGCCACGGGCGTCTCTCTTATTTTCCCAACGTCCACGGTGGCGGACTGATGTTTTTCTTCGGTGCCTTTCAAGACAGATTTACTCATGATTCGATCACCGGAATTAATCCACGCGTAAAAGAGTCGGTCGGATCTCACATATGGCGAAAATGAAAACGTCAATACAAGCAAGTTTTTTTTCGTTTTATGCAGAAAGGTATGATGATTTGTAAACTAAACTAAAATGGTGCGAAAACAAGGAAAATATTTAAGTTTTAGAATTAAAGTAAATATTATCGTATCATGTAATTAATGAGAATGATCGATGAATTTGGAATTATTAATCAACAAAACGCAGAGAGAAATATTAACAATACTAGATTTTAAAAATATTTTTAAAAATTAAATTGCAAGAACCTTCTATTGTAACGCTGTGACTTCTTTCCTCGCTCGTATTTTAAAATTTCGCAAAAGTTGTAGTAAGCGATTCGACAGGTGAGCTCATTTCTCACGTTAGCCCGCACTGGGAACCGAACCCAAAACCGCTTTCACCAAAGTGAATGCGTTACCCACATGGCTAAGCGGAGGCCGAATACGTTAATAATTTTTATTTTGAACCATTTTAACTATTACTTCCCGATATCCTAACTAGCACATATTTCATAAATAAAATCAACATGCTTAGGCATTACTTCTTGGAAAGCCTTATCATAGAACAGAAAGAAAACTTGGTAATTTTTCCACACGTTTTTGTACAATTACAGGACGGTACGTAATTATAACCTTGGACGAACACATATAACCAATCTATACACAGGAAAAGCCGTTTAGCCAGGACTCGCACCCGGGACCTTAGCGTTGGTTGACTTGCATTATGTCCATTACGCTATCGAGATCAGCAATTTTTGTAATACTATTTTTATTATAATACAATCCTTAAAATCAAACTGAATTATTCCACAGAAATGTATTTTAGGGTTCACGCGATTACTACGTGAATGTTAAAATTAATCACTGTCAAGAAAAGTTACAAACGAATTTCGTTCCTGCTTCATCTGCGACAACATTAAATCTATAATAATCCGAATTTCGAGCAGGAAAAAAGTAAAAGTAAATAAGTTGACTGTAATAATTTGTTCTCACGAGCTCTTTAAATCCTCTCGCAAATCGGTAAATAAATGAAATGTCGACTTTATCCGCATTACGAAGGCTCGTTTTAAATTCTATATTGGATCGAACGGAAGCTATAAAACATACGAGCGGATTTATCATCTCATTAACATAATTCTCAATCTAAAAAAAATTCGCGAATTAGTTAATGACGCCATGATGTTGTCCACTAAATCTTTACGCCATTAAATAATGAAAATCCATACGCTCGCCTGTTTGAAACAAAATCTAAAAGTTGAAAATTCCAATGAATTTCACGCAATACATTTCAACAATTCAACCACGGTGAAATCATGAAAAACATTATCTAATTGGCTATGGGTTCGCAAAATAATCATTTTTCCAGAAAAAGGTATCATTTTACTGCTAGTCATGACTCCAGGAAACAAATTAGGTTCATTTTGTATCTCCAAATCAAAGACCGATAAATCTCTTACTAACATTAAGGATATGGTCATAGTTCAAATAAACCCATTAACGATCGTAGATTTCTAGGATAAAATATAAATGAAAATGAAGCTTAAAATGTCAAAACTTCATGTACTTCTCGTATTCGAATTGAAGTGGTGTATTCAGGGAAGAGCACGAACCGAGAAATCCAATTCTTTATTTCCAGAAGAGAGAAGCAGGAATTGATTCGATTGGTTTTTCTCCCTTTTCCAGCACCTATCGCTGATTGAAATTACGCCTTCTTAAACAGCGCTATTGATAGGACTATGAACGCAATTTGAATTCCGCTCCTGCACCCTGCAGAATAGGTCTAATCAAGAGGGAATTGGTAGAAACAACAATAACACGGGCGAAGCAACGTTTTTTCACATCCCCATCCATTTTATCTCCCGAACTTGTGGTCACGTAACTATAAGGCGAGGCTGCGAAAACTAATTCTCTCCTCCATTGTCTGCCGGTGTTGCCATACAGAATGAATTGATTCCATTCCCTCTGGATCCCTTCCGAAAATCTTCCCAATCGCAGACANTTCCTGTCAGACGACTTGTACACAATTTGCAATGAATACCCCAGGAACCTAAGGGTTTATGCTTTGGATTTAATAAAATGGCTCAATGGAATTTGACGAATAAAAAGCAAAAATTTAGCAGTAAATCATCCACAGTGAAATTTATTACGAAGGGTAAAAAACCATGGCTGGATTTAATTTACACCTATCCTTACATCACCCTCGCAATCAATAACTAAATACCATCAAACTGATATTAGGTTAACTGTATGGCAGAGGATAATCTTCCAGAATTTTAGTCCTAGCATTTCCAAAGCTTCCATTTCCACAAGAAATACATAAAGCATTGCTTTTTAATTCCTCTCGGCGATGAATCGCAAAGAGCTTTTTCCGTTCAACCCTTTTCAACGACAAATGAGCTGTGGACAGAATATCTAGAAAATGGAGATTCTTCCACTGCAGTCCACTCCGTAATTGCATTTAGGACGCAATCTTCCTCTTTTTTATTCTTTACCAACATGCGAAAGCAATTTATCTGGACGAAAAAGTGACGAACGAGATAGCGACCTCTTTCTTGCCTCCAGTAAGGTGAAAATGATGTTTTTCCCCTCGTCTCTCCCTAGGGAGTCTCGTGAAAAATTCCTATTTTCCCTTGGACCAAAAAAAATTTGTTTTGTCACAGAGGGAGAAAACCTCTTTCAGCTGTCCGAAGAATGTCTCGAAATACATTTGGCAAATTATTGCGCCAATTTGAAAGAGTTGATCCTTTAGAAGAGGAAATGTGGGCTTCATACTGCTAACAGTAGATATATGACGGATTTTAAATTTTCTGACAGCGACCTGTCTTTTATTTCAAATTTTTTATCCTAATTTCTTTCGTTATTTTGTAAAAACAGCGCGGGTTTTTGAATGTAGATATTGTACCTTACCCCAGAGCAGCAACACGAGAAATGTCCAGAAGGTATTCAAGGATCCATTTCTTCGATATATCCGTCCTATTATGGAAATTTCTAAATAATAGTTTTCTAATAAATACTTTTACGAAAGAATTTCAACGAACATGCCACTGGGTGTTCCGGGATAGCCAAGTGGGTAGCTAGTCCGCTTTTGGTCAAAGCAGTCCCCGGTTCGATTCTCGGTGGGGGCTAATGTGTGTGAAATTACCTCAGTTGTCGAAGAACTTTAACATTACCACTAGCCTCTGGTAGAGATTTAAAATTTTATTAATTTTGGTAACTTGTAAACGAAGAATTTTTTTCCGAAGAAACGAAGAAAATTTTTGAAAATCTAATCGGCTGATTCCCAAGTGCCTGACGTTTGTCAGACGAGAGATTCACTAATTTTAATCCTCTAGCATGAGATTCAGGTCTAAAGGATAGTAGAGAAGATGATGTAACGTATAATGTAGGAAATCAGATGTTCCAAAGTTGTATATTATCATGGAACAAGTATGGTTTTAAATTCTCAAAATTTCCCCCCCGGGTTCGGAGAAGCGGCTACTCTTGGAATCGAATATCTGTTAACTATATACATAGACATAGGTTTAGAGATGTTTTAACTTACAACAATATTTTATATAGGTTTAAAGATGTTTTAACTTACAACAATAATTTCTCATTTATCTCTGAAATGTAGGAAATAATCGTAGAGCCACGATGAAGCCTCAAACACGAAGAATATAATTTTTCGATCCTCCATAAACTTTTAATGAATGAACTTAAATTTCTTACTCTATTTAAGCAGAACATTCAACAAAATTTACCAAGATACGTATCCTTAGATTTATTCACATCACAACTAATGTCAGCGCATATTTATTAGAAAATACAGCTTGCCTGATTAAAATTTAACTAAAGCATTTTCCTCTCTTAATTGCCTCAAATTAAGAGTTTCCCGAATCCGTGATTTTATTTGCAATTCGCGGTTTTAAAAACTCGTCGGCCACATCTATTATTATTATTATTATTACTATTCAGTCGTTACACAGTCACATACTATAGTCCAAACACTGACCTATGAAAAAATAAATAGAGAGCTAAGCGGAGATATTTTTCTATCATATTCCTGATTATGTATACAACTACATCACTGTTTTAATTTAATTGCTAGGCTTTTAAGATTCCAGCAGAAAAATAGAATGTAAACAGAGCATCATCTTTATTTGTCATGCGGCATGTTCTACAATTGGCGTTTATAGTTAGGAATAAAGCTGAGCGAATTCTACAATGTCGCTTTTGGTTACCAGGAGATTTTATGGTGCAAAACTTCTTACACAATGTTTTGCAGCTATTCCGAATGTAGATGTTCCTAGCACCTGGCTCCAACAATCGCTGTTGGAATGGTCGACATCGCTGTTCGAAACCGAGCCTGTTTGCAGCCGTCCTATTTTGCAGACGATTCGTTTTAACGATAACTTTACCGAAACTTTGTTGACGATTCGACGTGGAGGAAGAGAGTATTCCTTCCCAAGTAACTTTTAAAGAGAAACTGTAGCCATCGCAGAGAAATTCGAGCCTAAAATTTTAATGAAATAACATCTTTAAGAATATTTGCTGGATTTTTGTGCTCGTGAAAAATTGCACAGAAAGAGGCGTGAAGTGCTTGAAGTGATATTTTCCCAAGGGAGTTATATTTTTCGAATAGACGTTTATCTGATCGCTGTTTATTTAATTTATTATATTATTTAGTTTTTGTTGCGAATACGAGAAATCTTTTTTATTGCTTATTTTCAAATGTTTGTTTCTAAAAGGCCCGGAAGATATTCAGGTATTCGTTTGTTTCCTTTTTATTCACACCCTTTATACGACGCGAATATGAGTTTGAAATGTAAACAATGGAGACATCGGTATCATCATTATTTTAAATTTCACCTACAGAAAATTAATTTTATGCTGGAATATTTGTTCCTGTCAGACGACTTGTACACAATTTGCAATGAATACCCCAGGAACCTAAGGGTTTATGCTTTGGATTTAATAAAATGGCTCAAGGGAATTTGACGAATAAAAAGCAAAAATTTAGCAGTAAATCATCCACAGTGAAATTTATTACGAAGGGTAAAAAACCATGGCTGGATTTAATTTACACCTATCCTTACATCACCCTCGCAATCAATAACTAAATACCATCAAACTGATATTAGGTTAACTGTATGGCAGAGGATAATCTTCCAGAATTTTAGTCCTAGCATTTCCAAAGCTTCCATTTCCACAAGAAATACATAAAGCATTGCTTTTTAATTCCTCTCGGCGATGAATCGCAGAGCTTTTTCCGTTCAACCCTTTTCAACGACAAATGAGCTGTGGACAGAATATCTAGAAAATGGAGATTCTTCCACTGCAGTCCACTCCGTAATTGCATTTAGGACGCAATCTTCCTCTTTTTTATTCTTTACCAACATGCGAAAGCAATTTATCTGGACGAAAAAGTGACGAACGAGATAGCGACCTCTTTCTTGCCTCCAGTAAGGTGAAAATGATGTTTTTCCCCTCGTCTCTCCCTAGGGAGTCTCGTGAAAAATTCCTATTTTCCCTTGGACCAAAAAAAATTTGTTTTGTCACAGAGGGAGAAAACCTCTTTCAGCTGTCCGAAGAATGTCTCGAAATACATTTGGCAAATTATTGCGCCAATTTGAAAGAGTTGATCCTTTAGAAGAGGAAATGTGGGCTTCATACTGCTAACAGTAGATATATGACGGATTTTAAATTTTCTGACAGCGACCTGTCTTTTATTTCAAATTTTTTATCCTAATTTCTTTCGTTATTTTGTAAAAACAGCGCGGATTTTTGAATGTAGATATTGTACCTTACCCCAGAGCAGCAACACGAGAAATGTCCAGAAGGTATTCAAGGATCCATTTCTTCGATATATCCGTCCTATTATGGAAATTTCTAAATAATAGTTTTCTAATAAATACTTTTACGAAAGAATTTCAACGAACATGCCACTGGGTGTTCCGGGATAGCCAAGTGGGTAGCTAGTCCGCTTTTGGTCAAAGCAGTCCCCGGTTCGATTCTCGGTGGGGGCTAATGTGTGTGAAATTACCTCAGTTGTCGAAGAACTTTAACATTACCACTAGCCTCTGGTAGAGATTTAAAATTTTATTAATTTTGGTAACTTGTAAACGAAGAATTTTTTTCCGAAGAAACGAAGAAAATTTTTGAAAATCTAATCGGCTGATTCCCAAGTGCCTGACGTTTGTCAGACGAGAGATTCACTAATTTTAATCCTCTAGCATGAGATTCAGGTCTAAAGGATAGTAGAGAAGATGATGTAACGTATAATGTAGGAAATCAGATGTTCCAAAGTTGTATATTATCATGGAACAAGTATGGTTTTAAATTCTCAAAATTTCCCCCCCGGGTTCGGAGAAGCGGCTACTCTTGGAATCGAATATCTGTTAACTATATACATAGACATAGGTTTAGAGATGTTTTAACTTACAACAATATTTTATATAGGTTTAAAGATGTTTTAACTTACAACAATAATTTCTCATTTATCTCTGAAATGTAGGAAATAATCGTAGAGCCACGATGAAGCCTCAAACACGAAGAATATAATTTTTCGATCCTCCATAAACTTTTAATGAATGAACTTAAATTTCTTACTCTATTTAAGCAGAACATTCAACAAAATTTACCAAGATACGTATCCTTAGATTTATTCACATCACAACTAATGTCAGCGCATATTTATTAGAAAATACAGCTTGCCTGATTAAAATTTAACTAAAGCATTTTCCTCTCTTAATTGCCTCAAATTAAGAGTTTCCCGAATCCGTGATTTTATTTGCAATTCGCGGTTTTAAAAACTCGTCGGCCACATCTATTATTATTATTATTATTACTATTCAGTCGTTACACAGTCACATACTATAGTCCAAACACTGACCACACTTAATCCAGGCGGAGTTAACAGTCGGGATATATCTCCATCACAGAGGTCCGAAGTTGTACCAACAAACGATGCGTTTCGTTCTGCCGTAAACGTCCGCCGTTGCGCAAAGGCTCCAATTTTACCCAAGAATGAAGACACCAATTCTCGAAACTACGTTTTGTGGTACATAAAAACCCTCTCATTCATAACTGCCGGTTGAAAGACCCCTTTTTCACTACGGGCAAAAGGAAAGAAGCGTGTTTGGGGATCATTCGTTCCTCCTACCTTTTTTATTTCGAGAACTCTCGTTAAAACGCATTCGGAAGACTATCGCCACATCCACAGGGCATTAACATCCGCCGGAGATTTCGTCTTCTCCGAGTTGGAAACCATTTCAGAGACGTCTGAAGGTGATACCATTGTTTCCTTGACAATAGTGGTATGGTGGAAATCGGAGGTTTCTGTTTCTGTTTCTGTTCCTCCTTTCAGATCTNAAATTAATTCCCGAAAGTTCAATAAAGCAATATCTCTAGCAGTTAATTGACAATCGATTTTTAACTGAAAACCTTAAATCGGGAGCCATTTCAGATATTCATACCAGTTATAGATCACAGGTTGACGTTTAGTAACGGGGGCAAAGTCGCATAGATCGAAATGGTCCTGAATGTAACTCCACGAATGTCCCTCCTTTCCGTCGAAGGTGTGCATTTACCGGCCAGAGCACGTTTTCCGTGACGTCAACTGTGTTCTCCTATTCGGAAAACGCAACCCGATCGTTCGATTCCATCACATATTCCTTAATTTTTTCCCATGCAAAGTGGCCGCAAGATGAATGAGGAGATGGTCCGGTGAGTGCCTCTCCCTTGTTTGCGCCCTTGAAAACGTGTGCAAATACGTTTAGACCGCGCACGGAGGAGGTACGTTTTTCGGGGTCCAGTGCATCCGCTCAAACATTAAATGGAGTCCAATCACCGGCGAATATCGGAATCCCTTTGACTCGTACCTCGATACCGAGGATAAACACGTAGCCACGGGCGTCTCTCTTATTTTCCCAACGTCCACGGTGGCGGACTGATGTTTTTCTTCGGTGCCTTTCAAGACAGATTTACTCATGATTCGATCACCGGAATTAATCCACGCGTAAAAGAGTCGGTCGGATCTCACATATGGCGAAAATGAAAACGTCAATACAAGCAAGTTTTTTTTCGTTTTATGCAGAAAGGTATGATGATTTGTAAACTAAACTAAAATGGTGCGAAAACAAGGAAAATATTTAAGTTTTAGAATTAAAGTAAATATTATCGTATCATGTAATTAATGAGAATGATCGATGAATTTGGAATTATTAATCAACAAAACGCAGAGAGAAATATTAACAATACTAGATTTTAAAAATATTTTTAAAAATTAAATTGCAAGAACCTTCTATTGTAACGCTGTGACTTCTTTCCTCGCTCGTATTTTAAAATTTCGCAAAAGTTGTAGTAAGCGATTCGACAGGTGAGCTCATTTCTCACGTTAGCCCGCACTGGGAACCGAACCCAAAACCGCTTTCACCAAAGTGAATGCGTTACCCACATGGCTAAGCGGAGGCCGAATACGTTAATAATTTTTATTTTGAACCATTTTAACTATTACTTCCCGATATCCTAACTAGCACATATTTCATAAATAAAATCAACATGCTTAGGCATTACTTCTTGGAAAGCCTTATCATAGAACAGAAAGAAAACTTGGTAATTTTTCCACACGTTTTTGTACAATTACAGGACGGTACGTAATTATAACCTTGGACGAACACATATAACCAATCTATACACAGGAAAAGCCGTTTAGCCAGGACTCGCACCCGGGACCTTAGCGTTGGTTGACTTGCATTATGTCCATTACGCTATCGAGATCAGCAATTTTTGTAATACTATTTTTATTATAATACAATCCTTAAAATCAAACTGAATTATTCCACAGAAATGTATTTTAGGGTTCACGCGATTACTACGTGAATGTTAAAATTAATCACTGTCAAGAAAAGTTACAAACGAATTTCGTTCCTGCTTCATCTGCGACAACATTAAATCTATAATAATCCGAATTTCGAGCAGGAAAAAAGTAAAAGTAAATAAGTTGACTGTAATAATTTGTTCTCACGAGCTCTTTAAATCCTCTCGCAAATCGGTAAATAAATGAAATGTCGACTTTATCCGCATTACGAAGGCTCGTTTTAAATTCTATATTGGATCGAACGGAAGCTATAAAACATACGAGCGGATTTATCATCTCATTAACATAATTCTCAATCTAAAAAAAATTCGCGAATTAGTTAATGACGCCATGATGTTGTCCACTAAATCTTTACGCCATTAAATAATGAAAATCCATACGCTCGCCTGTTTGAAACAAAATCTAAAAGTTGAAAATTCCAATGAATTTCACGCAATACATTTCAACAATTCAACCACGGTGAAATCATGAAAAACATTATCTAATTGGCTATGGGTTCGCAAAATAATCATTTTTCCAGAAAAAGGTATCATTTTACTGCTAGTCATGACTCCAGGAAACAAATTAGGTTCATTTTGTATCTCCAAATCAAAGACCGATAAATCTCTTACTAACATTAAGGATATGGTCATAGTTCAAATAAACCCATTAACGATCGTAGATTTCTAGGATAAAATATAAATGAAAATGAAGCTTAAAATGTCAAAACTTCATGTACTTCTCGTATTCGAATTGAAGTGGTGTATTCAGGGAAGAGCACGAACCGAGAAATCCAATTCTTTATTTCCAGAAGAGAGAAGCAGGAATTGATTCGATTGGTTTTTCTCCCTTTTCCAGCACCTATCGCTGATTGAAATTACGCCTTCTTAAACAGCGCTATTGATAGGACTATGAACGCAATTTGAATTCCGCTCCTGCACCCTGCAGAATAGGTCTAATCAAGAGGGAATTGGTAGAAACAACAATAACACGGGCGAAGCAACGTTTTTTCACATCCCCATCCATTTTATCTCCCGAACTTGTGGTCACGTAACTATAAGGCGAGGCTGCGAAAACTAATTCTCTCCTCCATTGTCTGCCGGTGTTGCCATACAGAATGAATTGATTCCATTCCCTCTGGATCCCTTCCGAAAATCTTCCCAATCGCAGACATCCTTGTGTTCTAATCTTACGGAGCAACGTCCTGAGAATGTAAAGAAAAGCGTAAGAAGCTGAAAGACAAAAGGAAAACCACCTTGTCTGCTCACGCCCTCTCGCGAAAAGCTACTTTGTTTTTGGTGAAGCGAATGACGTGATAGAAAACCTGGAATGGTTCCAAATTGATCGGAGCGGTTGGCAATCAAAGAGTTTTTCCTTCCCGG
>KZ308282.1:1524675-1553541 GCA_000376725.2 Ladona fulva | reverse complement strand
GGGAGTTATATTTTTCGAATAGACGTTTATCTGATCGCTGTTTATTTAATTTATTATATTATTTAGTTTTTGTTGCGAATACGAGAAATCTTTTTTATTGCTTATTTTCAAATGTTTGTTTCTAAAAGGCCCGGAAGATATTCAGGTATTCGTTTGTTTCCTTTTTATTCACACCCTTTATACGACGCGAATATGAGTTTGAAATGTAAACAATGGAGACATCGGTATCATCATTATTTTAAATTTCACCTACAGAAAATTAATTTTATGCTGGAATATTTGTTCCTGTCAGACGACTTGTACACAATTTGCAATGAATACCCCAGGAACCTAAGGGTTTATGCTTTGGATTTAATAAAATGGCTCAATGGAATTTGACGAATAAAAAGCAAAAATTTAGCAGTAAATCATCCACAGTGAAATTTATTACGAAGGGTAAAAAACCATGGCTGGATTTAATTTACACCTATCCTTACATCACCCTCGCAATCAATAACTAAATACCATCAAACTGATATTAGGTTAACTGTATGGCAGAGGATAATCTTCCAGAATTTTAGTCCTAGCATTTCCAAAGCTTCCATTTCCACAAGAAATACATAAAGCATTGCTTTTTAATTCCTCTCGGCGATGAATCGCAAAGAGCTTTTTCCGTTCAACCCTTTTCAACGACAAATGAGCTGTGGACAGAATATCTAGAAAATGGAGATTCTTCCACTGCAGTCCACTCCGTAATTGCATTTAGGACGCAATCTTCCTCTTTTTTATTCTTTACCAACATGCGAAAGCAATTTATCTGGACGAAAAAGTGACGAACGAGATAGCGACCTCTTTCTTGCCTCCAGTAAGGTGAAAATGATGTTTTTCCCCTCGTCTCTCCCTAGGGAGTCTCGTGAAAAATTCCTATTTTCCCTTGGACCAAAAAAAATTTGTTTTGTCACAGAGGGAGAAAACCTCTTTCAGCTGTCCGAAGAATGTCTCGAAATACATTTGGCAAATTATTGCGCCAATTTGAAAGAGTTGATCCTTTAGAAGAGGAAATGTGGGCTTCATACTGCTAACAGTAGATATATGACGGATTTTAAATTTTCTGACAGCGACCTGTCTTTTATTTCAAATTTTTTATCCTAATTTCTTTCGTTATTTTGTAAAAACAGCGCGGGTTTTTGAATGTAGATATTGTACCTTACCCCAGAGCAGCAACACGAGAAATGTCCAGAAGGTATTCAAGGATCCATTTCTTCGATATATCCGTCCTATTATGGAAATTTCTAAATAATAGTTTTCTAATAAATACTTTTACGAAAGAATTTCAACGAACATGCCACTGGGTGTTCCGGGATAGCCAAGTGGGTAGCTAGTCCGCTTTTGGTCAAAGCAGTCCCCGGTTCGATTCTCGGTGGGGGCTAATGTGTGTGAAATTACCTCAGTTGTCGAAGAACTTTAACATTACCACTAGCCTCTGGTAGAGATTTAAAATTTTATTAATTTTGGTAACTTGTAAACGAAGAATTTTTTTCCGAAGAAACGAAGAAAATTTTTGAAAATCTAATCGGCTGATTCCCAAGTGCCTGACGTTTGTCAGACGAGAGATTCACTAATTTTAATCCTCTAGCATGAGATTCAGGTCTAAAGGATAGTAGAGAAGATGATGTAACGTATAATGTAGGAAATAAGATGTTCCAAAGTTGTATATTATCATGGAACAAGTATGGTTTTAAATTCTCAAAATTTCCCCCCCGGGTTCGGAGAAGCGGCTACTCTTGGAATCGAATATCTGTTAACTATATACATAGACATAGGTTTAGAGATGTTTTAACTTACAACAATATTTTATATAGGTTTAAAGATGTTTTAACTTACAACAATAATTTCTCATTTATCTCTGAAATGTAGGAAATAATCGTAGAGCCACGATGAAGCCTCAAACACGAAGAATATAATTTTTCGATCCTCCATAAACTTTTAATGAATGAACTTAAATTTCTTACTCTATTTAAGCAGAACATTCAACAAAATTTACCAAGATACGTATCCTTAGATTTATTCACATCACAACTAATGTCAGCGCATATTTATTAGAAAATACAGCTTGCCTGATTAAAATTTAACTAAAGCATTTTCCTCTCTTAATTGCCTCAAATTAAGAGTTTCCCGAATCCGTGATTTTATTTGCAATTCGCGGTTTTAAAAACTCGTCGGCCACATCTATTATTATTATTATTACTATTCAGTCGTTACACAGTCACATACTATAGTCCAAACACTGACCACACTTAATCCAGGCGGAGTTAACAGTCGGGATATATCTCCATCACAGAGGTCCGAAGTTGTACCAACAAACGATGCGTTTCGTTCTGCCGTAAACGTCCGCCGTTGCGCAAAGGCTCCAATTTTACCCAAGAATGAAGACACCAATTCTCGAAACTACGTTTTGTGGTACATAAAAACCCTCTCATTCATAACTGCCGGTTGAAAGACCCCTTTTTCACTACGGGCAAAAGGAAAGAAGCGTGTTTGGGGATCATTCGTTCCTCCTACCTTTTTTATTTCGAGAACTCTCGTTAAAACGCATTCGGAAGACTATCGCCACATCCACAGGGCATTAACATCCGCCGGAGATTTCGTCTTCTCCGAGTTGGAAACCATTTCAGAGACGTCTGAAGGTGATACCATTGTTTCCTTGACAATAGTGGTATGGTGGAAATCGGAGGTTTCTGTTTCTGTTTCTGTTCCTCCTTTCAGATCTTTCCATCATTTCAAAATGAATCTCAAAAGATTTTACCTAAAACAGTTCATACGGTCATGTGCAATTTTTCTGAATTTGCTTAATATTTTTACTTCATGACATGTTGTTAATTAAAATTTGTTTTTATCTATGTATATGTCAGACTGTATACATTTTGAGAGAGAGAGAGAGTAAAAGTTGTTGGGAAATTAAAATCACGTTCGTCTATTAATAATATTAATTCGTATAGTAATGTCATATATTAGTGATGCAAATAAAGGATAAACTGGTGTTAAATATAACGAGATTACTGGGACCCAGGTCTTCCACATTCCCGGCATGTATTCTAATCACTGAACTTGCATGCCACGTTTCTTCCACACCAGTACCAATTTACCTTCACTTTCCTTTGCAACATCCTCGTGATGCATTTAAACATAATGTAAATACAGAGAAAAATGTTCATTGCAGAGCTAGGAAAAAGTTAAGGCAATTTGGCAAGTCATTTGTTGAAAGAGAATCGGGATTATTTTGGAGAAGAGATTCGAGAATAAGATAAGCGATAGAAAATCTCACATTAATCAGTGAAAATTTCTTGTAGAACTGAAGATAGTTCTCTTCCACACATTTAGTAATTAGGAAAAATATTCCGTCCTGCTTAGTTAAACATTTTGTAGTGAAGAGATACTTTTGCTTTCTTGCGCGAAAAATTATGAGAGATATATTCTGTTTTCCATCACGGAAGTGTATTTTCATTGGTGAAATAATTCTAAAGATTAATTTTTATGTTAATTGATGGCGGTAGTTCTCTTTTAGATACTCCAGAATTCTATTCTTCATAATTACACGTACACTGTGCACAAGTGATTCTTTGGACCAGGTTACACGTATATTTTTAAAGTCATGAGGATTCTTGAATTATTCTTGATTCTTGAATATTTTCCTTTGTTTCCTCAGATTATCTGATTAATCTTATTTGCCTGTTTTAAGGAAGGCAATAAAAGATGTCTTACATTCTTTAGTAAATAATACTTGATTTGTTTAAATAATTTTGAATTGAATAACTTTTATGATATGCTATGCTAATAATAAATTATTCAGAGTTGAAAAAGTCTGCTATCGAAAGTCAAGAATAAAAACATTGCGTTTATACGTAAACACTGCATTTATAAAAACTTCTTATTAACTTAGGGAAAATGCTATTTTTGTCCCATGATATATCTTCTGTATCTTCCCAAAGCGGTTCAATTACGGCAGAATTCAACAATCAAAGATAACAATAGAATAATTTCAATGTGTACCTAACGTTTCCTAATATCAAGTAGAATCAGGTTGAATATTACTCATTTAGTATTTAGTTATTAGTTTTAAATACTTATTAGTCTTCATGTCCCTGCTGCACATATTCTACATCGATGAAAGAGCAGTAAAAATTCTAGTTGTGAGTTTTCTCTAAATTATCTTGGCATACAATATTCTAAACGAATTATAAATGCTATGAGAATCTACCAAAAAATGGTCAGTAAGGGTATGGAATACCAGTAAATCACGAATACAAGATATATTCGATTCTTATTGATCAAGAAATATAGTTGGGTGCTTGCAGTTTAAAATATAAGCGAATGATAAAATGTCAAAAGCTGAAAATTCAATCTATCCGATTCAACACGTTCTTTAGTTACTATCGTGAATCAGCTTTAATGGGGATAGCGTTGAGAGAATGTATTCTTTCCTTTCTTTCTTCTCACCTTTGGTGAGTTTGCATTCTCGGAATTTTACAAAGCCAATCCTAATGTAATAGTATTGCAGGTTATTATATCTTTACACGGTGTATTCGTTCTAGTAAGGTTTTAATTTAACTACATTCCCGCTTTCCTTCTCTGCCCTTCCCGTTTCGTTTTAGACCGCCTTTCTCCGAAAACCCTCCTTCTCTCTACTCTTCCACTCCATTTCATCACTCCCAACTCCTTATCTCCTAACCCTTCTTCACTTTTCCAACTTACGCTATTATCTTTTCGTTAACCCATAACCTTTTCCTCCTCATCTCCACGCGTTTAATCTCACTTACTTTCCAAGCTTATCCTTTCCAACCAATTCCTCTTTTCTTTCGTTTCTTTCTCCAGACTTCTGCTCACTGCCGCTGAATTTCATTTCAACTTTTTTCTGGTTCTGATCTTTGGCCGTTTATTTTCTCACTCCCACTTAATACCTCCTCTGCCAGCCTTTGAACATTCACCTGCAACCTTTAACGTGGAGGTCAGCAGCAGCTAGAGTTAATCTATAGAATTCTAGGAATCCTATGAAATTTTGGTGATGGCTTATTCTTGGTAATGTGAGCAGACGCAAACAGATGCAATTACTTAAAAGGAAAGTTATGATATCAGGGAAATCATCTTCAAACTTTAGAAAATCAATGAAATAAGCAATACAACAATTTATTCACGAATCATATTTATTTAAAAGTTTTACTCTGTAGCCATCTTTCATTTAAAAAATGAGAAATTAGTTGAGAGATAATTATTTAAATTCCTATCACAATGTTGATTTCTGAAAGGTAATATTACGAAGTACTTTATCTAACTCGTATCTGGCAGGGCTGCAGAAATTATTATACTCGTAAATATACAGTGCAAGAAATACTTTGTTTAACACGAGTGATAAATACAATTTCACGGTTATCGTACCTTATTGTGGCTGTAGATTTAAACACTCTTTGTTTAGCCATATGAATTTGCTGATTTTATCAATCTAATTTTGTAAAAACTAGCTTGTGTTGAAGTATGGTATAAATAATAGTCTTCGCCTCAAATTTAATTCCTCATTTTGAGGACTGACGTTATAATGATCTTCAAGTTCATAGACTCCAAAAACTATTTTATTGAAAGCGATTAGCTTTTGTTCGTTAAATCCTTTTGCGATTGGAAATCGTTTATTTGGGGTATATGAGCATCACTACAAAAATTACTGTCATATTTTTGTTAATAATTTTCTGAGGAGGAAATATAGGGCTCGATGTCGAATTGGTGACAGCGGTAGCCTGTTGGAACTGGGATCATGGGTTCGCATCTCATCTTTTGTGATAATAAGAGTAGTTTTTACGAACGGGTTTCTGTTTAAAATTCGCCCTAATTAATACTTAATAACTACTATTATTAATAAAAAGCGTTTTAGTGGAACTTTGGTAAATGGAAATACTGTGCTTAATTTATTAGCAATAATATTTATTATCGGATACAAATGCCGTCTAGTCACATTTTTATTTTTCGTTTCTAAATTCCATATTTTACCATTTCGTAATAGAGCTTCGTCAACTCAAGCTGTAAACAATATCAAAGCCCTGCATAGAAAAAACTAGTATTATAATGATAATGATTAATGATTTACGTTTTTTACCTTAATAATAATGCAATAATTGCTACAAGAATAACTATTTAGCCTGAAAATCCTATTTTTACTTCCTTTCAAAATGTTTCTTTTCCTTACTTTGAGTAATTTTTATGTTTTCGATAACATCGTGAAAATGCATACCCTCTGTCACACGCAGAAAGGCGGTTTACAGGGTATTAAAGAAGATGTAAATGTAAATATGAATGAGGGAGAGTAATTCCGAGTTTCCATACGTGCTAAGTATATTTAATCCACATTCTTTTAATAGGCGATTTTGTTCCATCGATATTTTTTGATCCTTTTCTGCTCTCTATCCCAGCCCTTTTGGCCCCATTTCTCTTTAGTACATCAAATTCTACTTTCCTTTCCTCCTCTACCTTATCCCATTACGTTCTCCCCTTTCTCTTCCCATTATCAGTTACCCCTCTCTCTCCGGCAATTTTCCATCCGTCGAGATTAACCCTCTCCCATACGGATTACTCCAAAATACTTTCGCATTTCCACGTTCAGCTGTTCAGCATTTGCGTTTCACGAGGCGTTAACCCTCGGCGCTTTTCACCGTTCTCCTCGTTTGCCGGAGAATCGGTCCAGATGATCGATGGGTGATTTTTCGAGGGCGGTAATATCATTCTGCTCGTCTGCGGAGATACGAATGGAGTGGAAAGAAGGGAACACTTTGGAAATCGAGGGATTTTCTCCGTCGAATTTAAGGAGAGAATAACAGCTCGGCGAGGGAATTTCCATTTGCGATTCTGCGTCTATTAGGCTGCGCTAGGTCTGGGCATTACAGACTTACTCAAGGGGATCTTGCTTGGTTCCGTAACGCTTAATGTTATTATAATTTTACGGACCATCTTGTTTGGCGATTTGTTGGATCCATACGACACTAAGATATAAGGAAAGATACGCAGACTATCAAATTATATAGTGACAATGAATTATTTAAGTGCGATTTCCAATACTTCCTTGAATTGCACGTTATAAAAGGAAAAATTCGTACTTACTCTCTAATACACTTGAACGGCGGTTCTTACCAGCTCCAGTTACGTTTTTCAATCCTTTGATCCTGTTTCCGAACTCTACTTTTGGGCCATGTCTTAATAAAAAGGAAGAGGGGTGATTTGTACGTATTACGATTCACAATGAAGCCTTTCGGACTTTTAAAACATCAACTAAGAAAACATTTATTACTGGCCAAACTGAAGAACGGCAATTTTTGTTTAATTTATCATTTAACGGGTAATTTAAAAAAGTAAAAATGATAGTAACATTAAACAGTGTAACATTTTAACTATCTTTAATTTAAATAACATCCTTAGATTTCACAAGTCACTGAATTCTTTTTTCTTTTTAGAAATCCATTTTAGACTATTCGTATGGGCACAACTCGCAACGTGTATTCAGTCTAATGACCTCCACTACGCATTTTTGTGCATGTGAATGCTTTTCAAGGAGGAGAGCTTTTCCAGGGTTAGTCGAAGAGTATTTCCTCGCAATATCTCTGGGCGAAAATCCTGCAGAACAGGCAAGACGATTATCATCGCATTACAGCATTCATGCATTTCTCCGGTTACTTTTTCTCGGCTGAAAACGTAGATAACAATTTGATCCCAAAAGTTCTTTTTTAAGGGATGCATTGTATTTATGCCAAAGCTATGCTAAAAGCTTTTAAATTTTGTATATAAAGCAAAGGAAGATAACTGTCATAACAGATGAATTTGGGCAAAATTAATTTTTCCATTTACAAACTAACAAAATGAGTTTAAAATTCAAGAATCATGCATATGAATTGTAAGTAGAAATGATAAAGAAATCAGATAAAGATCACAGCAAGTAACTACCATGAATACTTTTAACACTTTTAATATATACATAGATTGCACTGGACTATATTTGACTCTATCTACTGACATAGATACCGGGAGATATTTTTATATCACTATAGAGACGAAAATGTCTTGTCTACATTGTCATTATTAGTTAACTTTCCCTATAGGTATTTATCACAAAATTCATCAAATACCACATCGACCGTAGGCTTATAAGAGAGCGTATTTGCAAAATGAGTAGATAAATATCAAAAACCATCATATGAAAAATGCGACAGCCATCAAAAACGAATCAAACATAAGTAACTAAAAGAAGTTGGATGATTGAAATTATAGTAGTAGTAGTATTGCTAAAAGTGTTTCGACAGCTATGGTCATTTCGCACATAGGCTCCCACCGGGAACTGAAAATATAACTAGGCAATTAATTTCCTTGCTACGAGAAAATAACTGTTTATTTTCGTGGATACGGAAAACATCCGAAATATTGGCAATTTAAATAAGTTAGATAGAACTCAAAACTTTTGCGCAAAGATTTTATAGATAGTTTTCACAGAAAATTCAAGATGAGAATTTTTACATTCCTTCGATCGATGCTTTCAGTCCTTCCTTTTTTACTGCGAGCCGGATTTCCAACGCGCTCCCGGCGCGAGTAGCGCCTCTGCTCGGAGATTTACTCAATCACTTTGAAACAAACGGAAAGGAATTCAGAGCAGAGTTTGAAAACAACCGCCGCGATAAAAATCACTTCCTTATACACACCTTTTTATTCCTCGAAGGCGCCCAAACGTGAAAAAATGCGACAGCCAGCAAAAACGAATCCCTATCGAAAGAACGCGGAAACTTTAGTCGGAAGACGTAAAATAGAAAAAGAAAACAATCGAACCGTGTGTTTTAGTGGGAAGAAATACAAAGTTTTCGAACGCTCCGTCCTTCTTCCTCGCAGATTCCGATTCTACGTAGTTTTCTTTCGCCCTCGGCTCGGGATAAAAAAATGGAGAAATCGTGTCCGAACACTACCGCAACTAATCGAAACGTGCCGAAGGAAAATGTTACAAATCCGCTTTTAACTAAAGAACAAAAAGAGGAAGACCAACAAATAGAATACTTCCTTAAATGCGGAGACACGAACAAAAACCTCGTCCCACGCCTTTTTTTCACGCCGTTCCCTTTCTCCCGCTAAAGCTTCGGAAAAAAAACCTCTCGCTCCAAAACTTCTCTTTTACCGCACTTTCTATGCAAGGAGGAATCTCATCCACTCCGGCAAAGGAAATCCTCAAACAATTCGATAGGAATGGCGCTGTGGAAAAAAAGGGGAAAGGTGTATGGGCGAGGCGTCGAACGCAGCGCCATAAAGCGCGTGACGGGAGAAAAGAGAAACTGCGGCGTATAAAAATAACGAGCTTCCGAATATAACGTGGAAACGAAATAAAACAAATCCCTTTTCCTTACTGTGCCACACTCAAAACAAGCGAAAAACACAAAAGGGTCCGCGTCATTACGAGTGTATCTACGACAGTACCAACGACTGCAACAAATGTTTCCCCTGCACATTCCCCTTTAAGGTAAGGCGTGCATAATATTAACGCTTGGGCGACAAGTGCACATATGGGTCGAGGTTTTATTCAACACTGGGAGAGAAAGAGTAACTCTCCGGATTTGAAAGGGCGAACGAAGTACCGGAAAAGCACGTGAAAATGGCGGGAAAGAGCGGGAGAGAACGGAGATAACGTGCGATGAGGAGTCAGCGGAAAGTTTTGGAAAGGGAGGTGTACGTACAGTCGAGAAAAATAATTATGAGTGGAATACAAAACAAATTCAACAGAAACAGAAAGAGATAGGATGGTTATCTTTTCACACACGTGTATCTACGAGATTTAAACGAAACAGAGAAGTTATTAAAGTAACTGCTCAGGCTTTTCCAAATTACCCAACATGCATACCAATAGAACAAAATTTAAACAATATTCATTTAAACTATTCATGATTTCTTCCTCTAATTTCTAAGTTTGTCAATTTGCCTTAAGGTTGAAATATTTTGCTTATACTTCTGATTTTATTAGAAAAGTCATTTTCCTAATCAGTGAGGCATTAACAAGTAAATATTGCTCCAGTGAATATTTTTCAAGCCCTTTAGGTATACTCAACGTTGTTTAGAGAGAATCTTATTTGGTACATACTCCACTGATCTCAAAATTCTTTAACTTACATTCAGGAGACCAATGTAAGTGGTAGGGAAGTGAAATAGAAGAATGCTGGCTTTGATCTTATACATAATCTCTAAAAATAATTAACATTTCATATAACATTGCACATCGTTAAAGTAGTGCAATAAAACTAACTATTTAAATGAGTAATTGTTAATTTCGAACCTCAGCTAAATACATAAACTGTCTGTGACCTGCTAAGGTTTTACAGGTTTACGCTTGGGGTAAAAGCTCGGTAAAACTTAAGAAGATTAAAGAAGGAGACGAAATAAAAGCTCAGTTATAACATATTGTGGTATTAATAATATTTCTTGAAATACCGAGAATTGGAATAGTCTTATTCTATGACTACCAGAACTCGCAAGAGTAAAAAGTGAAATATTTCGAGGAAGAATTAAAGAAAATACATTATGTACAAACAGGCGATCAAGTTCGTTTTCCATATTATAGAAAGACTCAAGCCTCGGAGGTCTATACCGAGGGTTCTTTATATTTATTTTATACCAGAGACTCCAGAATCTAATACAAATGAGAATCAATCACTTTCCTTGCAAACATTTGTAGCGATATGCCAAATTTACGTTATTTTGGGTTATAATTAAAGCGCATTCCAGTTAAACATAAAATAGAACAGTGTTACAGGCTTTTTGTTAAGGTGAGGTACCTTAATATAATGTAATAACTAGCAATTATTTCTCAGCTCCCCGCCTAAAACCCTGCTTCTAATGAGCTCGGTGCCGTGAAATTGGGATCTCCGTGATTTACATTCATATTCGATAAACTTTTAAATAAAAGTGTTCATAACCTTGCATGATATATGGAATAAGAAAGTGGGTTATAAAAATTCTCTTATAGGAGCAATTTCATCTTATAAGTAACAGTAAGAGATCAGAAAACTCAGGAGCGTATGTTCATAAAACACAAACGTTAATTTTCAAGATTAAATTATTTAATGTAATCATTACATTTTTCAAAGAAAAATATAATGATTAGATACACGAAATAATTAAGGGTATAGTATAATCAATATAACAGAATGAGGGTAGAAATTATAGGAAACAGAAATCGTTTCGCTGAGATCGGTAAAAAGCGGATAGGAATTGCGCAAAGGAAATAAACAGAAGAGATGTAGGAATAGAAGGAAATGAGAGCGATAACGAAGGAGAATCAAAAGAGAAGAGATAAGAAAGGAAATCGAATGATTTCGGAAGTAGGAGAGATGGAGAATTGGAGAGGCTCGGAGGGTGTGAAATGAAGAGTAACGAAATTACAATCAAAGAAAATGCTGAGGGAAAGACAGAACGAGGCACGAAAAGAGAGCGGGAAGATTGAAGGCAATAAAGGGCATAGGTCATTCCGTGGATCGGACCTATTTGTATGCGTGGGGCAACTACTTTTTCAATAGTTTCTCGGGATGAAACGAAATGGCCCCGCGGAAAAGAGAGGAAAAAGTCGAGCGCTGAAGGAGTCGGCGCGGGTTAAAATTATGCGATCAAACAAAAAGAAAGATAAAATGACACTCTTCGACGATAGGTAGAAACTAGGTGAGCGTTTGGACGAGAATGTTTGCATACGAGAGGAGTTTGGGGGAGGGTTGAATGGGGGGGGGGGCAACGGGTGGATTCCGGAGATCAAAAGGAGACCCTGGAGAAACGTCTCTCTCTCCTGCAGTCGCATTTGAGGAATTCGTCCTTTTTCACGCTGTGGAAGACGTCTCGGAGATGGCTATAATACCACGCTTTTCTTTTTCCATCCATCGCGTCGAGCACGGCTGTTGCATCATCGTAATGCCGCCGTGGAAAGATGCACGCCTCGGGGGTAGTTGGGGGTGTGAAATGGAGCAGTGGGCTAGGGTTACAAAAAGGCGGGAAAGGGAAGTAGAAGAATGGCTGCAACGTCTGGAACTGAAATTACGAATGCTTTCCGTACGGTAACGAGCACTCAGTGTGTTTTTCCCCATTCGATTTCACGGGAATAAAAACTTAGAGCGCGAATTACTCGCGTCCGTAAAAACCACGTGTTTTATAATCTTGTCCGTCTTCAGCTTTTTGGGCGTGCAGAAAGGTTAATTTCTGTGGTTCATTCCCGTTTATTTTTTCTCGTGGTCCCGAGGAAGGATCTTTTGGTGAGCTCAAGTGGAGTGAAACACGTTGCGGGTAAGGAGGTTCCTTTGAAACGTATATTTTTGATTCTAGAAGATGTATACACACTCAGCCACTTGATTCTTTTGCCTCTCTCCGCAAAGCGCCATTCAGGACGTATTTGCAGAGAATCAAAAAATTGCAAACGTGCGGTGGGTCATTCTGACGGAGCCCTTTCAAAAATCTGCGGCTATGGAATAACATCATCTCAATTAAGCCAAAGGTAAACAAATAGGAAAATTTATCGTCAGGGAAAAGAAAGACTGACCTCGATTCATTCCTTGGTAAATATTTATTTCCGACGGACTGTCGCACCAGAAGTTAAATTCGTCTCACAAATGCCTTTCATGGCGATGCATCCTTACAGCAGGAAATGCACCAATTTTTTATTTTTAATCTCATGATGCCGACTCCGCGAAGGTTTGCAGGAGATTTTTATGTTCGTATAATTTGCGAAATTTCAGAAAAAGATCTGTGAACATTAATAGGCTTAAAGCCTTTCAAATCATTTGTTTATATTTGATGTATTCTATGTAATAGGAGAATGCTCTAAATTATAATGCAAGCAATAAAAAAGTAATAATTTCATGCATTGACTATAAAGATAGTGTTGAATATATTTAAGCTGAAAATTATGTGCAAAGAAGAAGAAGGAGGTCTATAGAAAAGGGAATATTTCAAATCGATAAAAATATTTTTTTCCATTCATTGAGGATAATATAAGATCTAATTTACACCACTTCACTTGTAGCCCTGAAATATAAAATTAAATTACAGTATTAGTCGTGATTTTTGACAGCTAGGGCTGTTTCACACATAAGACCCCACCGGAAATCGAACCCGGAACCTCTTTCACCGAAATCGAACTCTTTACCACATGTCTATCCGAAAGTACCAATTATTTACAAATAAACCTTTTAATTTGTCTCACATCTCGATATAAATACATACATTCTTCAGATTTAATGACCTTCTGGTTAGAATGATTGAATAAAAACTGCCGAAGAATGACGAGATACATTTTTTAATTAAAATTATACGTTTTTTTTATTTTCTGCAAAGATGAGTGGATGGTAATTGGTGGATGCATGGATAATGAATTTATTCGAAGAAATTTTGAAGTTATATTAATAAGATGAAAAATTGATGGAGCAAATATTTTAGCACTATATGCAACTAATGACGTGATAACACACTGAAAATATATGAAGTTATAACTATTTAAGTTAGAACAACAAGAGAGGAAACAGCAGTGAAAATACTCACTGTCGCAATCTCCGAATCAATCTCAACTTGTAATATAAGTTAGCCCCGTTTACGCACCTCTTGTGTAACCAACCGAGCAAATATTCGTTCCACATGATTTATGAACAAGATCCTTCATCGATGACGTTTGATAAAGGTGCGAGTGAAAGTTCTTTTCCCCCATTTTTTGCCACATTTTTCTCACTGACGTTTTAAACCTAACCTTTCACTCGAAATTATTTTAAAGCGCTTTTTCATTCCGATCCGAAGAGGGAACCCCGGGTGGCTTTTTTCTTTCACTTTTTTCGAACATTTTTTGGGTTACGCCAGAAGCCCTGCTTCATATTGCGGTCTGTAAATTACCTGGGAGACGTTTGCGAGTCACCAAGCAATCAATTTTCACGCAGTATTATTGCAGCGAAGGAGAAAAGATTCGGAGAGGAGGAGAATCTCATTCGAATGACGGAGACAAACAGGCCCCTCCCCCGCTTTTCCCTTTCTCAAGGAATATTATTATCTCTTTCCATAAAACATTTATACCCTTACATTTATATTGCCTTTCTCCCTTATGTATACGGCGAATAAAAACAGCATCCTCCCGAAGTCATCCAATTTTTTTAATTTCCAAAATTTTCCGTCTTACCACCATTTTCCCCGTTCTTTTCATCAGCGCTGTCTAAATATTTTCCCTAGTTTTTTTTTCTCTTCTTCTCCAATTCGGAAGAATGTTTCGAAAGGCATGAATTTTTTTCGCTTTTCATGCAAATTTCATTTGCTGGCGGCATGAGAAAGCGAAGTCAGAATGAAATTAAGGATCCGGTCCCATCTTCCCAGATAGATCTTCCCACAAGAATTTACTTTCCCGCAGATAATTGGACAAGTCCCATCAAGCCTCCCGTCCTGGTAACGTCCCTTCTTTTTAGATTAAGCTCCGAGCAGTCTTTATAATTATGTTAATCACTCATTAGCCGCGGCTTTCGCGATCAACTGGGATTCTCCGCAAGGAACTCACGACGTCACTCCCTTTCGTTTGATAAATATTCCTGCGGGAAAATTCGAAAAAATGGATTTTCGGAACGTTTCCAGGATTCTTGACGGCGTTTGTTTCGCGTAGCTGAAAGTTATTTTTTTATAATGCTGGTTCAATGGGACGCGATAACTCAAACGGTTTTAGGAACGAGGGGAAGACGCCCCAAAGATGACAGATGACTAATAACATCCCCGCTGTGCTTTTCTCTTCACAGGCTTCCCGTAAAAACGACCTCATCACGTCGCGATGTGGGAGAAAGGGTTGACGATAGAATTGGAAGGGGAATGCGGTCTATGATGGAGGGAGGGAAATAGAGAAAGTGCAAAAATGAGAGACTGAAAAATAGGGAGATGGAATTAAAAAAAAGACCGTAAAAATAGATGATTAAAGCCACGAGTGTCAATGTGAATTAAAGTTAGTACAAAAACATCTTTAAAGCTTAGTATCTTTAGTTACTTTTCTTTTAACGGAAACATAAACTTCAATTATATCCGTTTTTATGATTTGAACGTTTAAAGACAAATGACGAAAACAAATATGGAACACAAACAACGAACACAAAAACCCACGAGCAATGCCATAGACCAAAAAAAGCAGTCAGGTCTCGAACCCACGACCTCAGTGTGAGAAGGCAAGTGCACTGACCACTCCATCACCAATGTAGGTTTAGTAGCAGTGAAATGTATCATTACCTAAATTACTTAAATAGTGGATTGAGTTTCGATTGCCTCATTACTTCAAATCCCTATTTAGTCATGGTTATCCCAGAGAACAGTGTTAACTTTATGATTTTAAGTTGTTAAATTTATTTTGATTAATTTACGAGACATAAATCATGAAGGTTTTGATCAGAAATATCAAAATATCATAAGGTTCATATGGACTCCAGGGGATTAATTATGAATTCCCACATTATATTTTAAAGGGTAAAAGGCGAAAGTTATGTATATTTAGATCGCTATTTTTTTAATCCTTATGACCTGCCTGCTGTTCTTCTCAACCTTCTACCTGCGTGAATAAACGAAAACTTCGAAATTTCTGCACTTAAATAGCAACCGTTAAACCTTGAAACAGATGCAATTAAGTTTCCATAGCAGTACGATGATTTCGTTGGTTACATGCGTGAAGAATAGGGTATGAGTTGTCAGAGAGAATTAAAGGAATTAAATAACTTTAAAATATCTAAGTGCTTCGTAAGGAAGGGAAGATGAAGTAGGGAAAATTGAGACTTTACCTAGAACGGAAGGAAGAAAGCAAAACAGAAAACAAGGAGGTATGTAGGTTGGGAAGAGGACAATTCTCGTAGCTCCAGGTAAACCTTTACATTCCCTTATCAACTGTTATCTTTCTCCCCCATTCATGCGGAAGTCTCTTTCCTTTTAAAATTTTGATATTCCTCGGTTATGCTTTTTTCGCGCGGAAAATCACTCGCCGTCCTCCCACCGCCTTACTCTTCCCGAAGACCATCCTTCTCCTATGAGACCTCTGCTCCACTCCATTCCACAATAGCACACTTCCATAAGGCGATCTACTCCCCTTTCCGCATCCTCTTTTTCCCTCGAAACATTCTGCTCTCTGAATATGGCACCGTCTGCCACTGACGGGAGTGTAAGGTTTTAACTACGTGTCGGCGGTTGCCGTAGAATCCCATTCTTTCCTTTTCCCGCTGTCGTAAAAGGCATAACGCCTCACCGTTTTCGGAGTCGCGGATTTAGTCGCGGTGGCACGCGGTTTTTTCCGAGGATGCGACAGATTTCGAGGAGCGGAAGGTAATGCAGCCATCAGACTCATTTTGTTCTGCAGTCTCGGAGATTTGAGTGAACAGGAAGGAAGCTTTCGACGTTCGAAGGAGATATGGGGGCAGCAGTAACACTTCTCCGAGTTGATAGTAAGTATTTCCGAGTAAATAATGGCTTAACTTTAGCAGGTGGTGGCTGTTTTATTTTGAAAATAATCGTTAAAAAGGAGTGGTATAGTTTACTACGCAGTTAGTTGAAAGAATTCAGGCTGGCATCTACCCTCTCTGTCTGTTTATTCAGTTCTATTCAGTCCGGAGGCCGGTTTGAACCCAATACCATTCGCAACTAGTTAAAACCAGTGAGGAAACCTCATTCCCTAGAATGAAAAGATAATTATGAGGCAAGATGTGGTTTGTTCAAAATTTCCTCACAAGAGCAAAATTTCCTCAGAGTAGATTGCTATAAAAGGAGCAAGCTTACCTCAGTCATCCAGAGAAATTGCTAATGAAATCGTCTCCTAGAAGTCGTAACAAATGCATGGTGATCGTGATAAACCTATTCAATCTGATTTTAAATCTAACTCCTGTTCAAATCCAAAGCATTTTGCCACTGTTACACAGTCTTAGCGGGGGAGAGGGTGGCGATCACCCTTCGTTCGAACGCGCAACCCACTTGTCTATCCTGGAGCCGGGAAAATTATTTCAATATTTAAATAAAGATTCTCTCTAATACATGTATTCCCTTCCCACTTCTTCAGACATATTTTATGTAGAGAAAATCATCCCTAATAGTAGTAAAGATCATCATCTAATTATAGAATGAGCCATAAGGAGTTTATCTAAAAGGTCAATTCCATACTTTTAAAGGCCTTTCATTTACTCTCCGCTCAGTGTATTTTTTCCGTTTAACAGGGCAATTATTTTGAATTGTCGTCAAAGTACAAGTCTAAGATAAATTAGATCATTAAATAGACTTAACGGTATTCATAAAGCTTCAAGATGGCTTTTTTAAATTTCTAGGTCAGGGAGAAAATAATAGTTATAACTATAAAAGATTAGGTAAATGCTAATTCAGACATCGGCATAGTTACAGCAATGACTGCTTACCGCGTCTCCACTGTCCTTTTTATTCTGTCAACTCACCAGAAAATAACGATCGTCTAGTTACGATTTAAACTTTAGCAATCACTAGTACTAAGACAAATGTTAGCAACTTATTCCACTCTCAGAATTTTTCATTTTTTAGCTAAAGAGAACGCTAAAAATACATGCATTTGATCATGTGTAAAATCTGAAGAAAAATTATGTCAATGGAAAGCGATATAAAATGTATATTGCATTATTAGAATATAATTAAATTAATTGCAATTAGTTACAGGATACCCAACATTTATTCAGTTAAAATTTAACGTTTAAAATTCGATTGAAAAAGCCAACAGAAGCAAACACGTCATTATTTATTTAGGAAGGAATTCAAACGAGTGCTCGAAACCTATTATTTGTTTTATTCCTCGTTTACATTAAATCGGTCGTAGAGCGGACTTTCCCGGCTAGAAATGGCATTTTAATTAACTGATGTAGTATGATTAATCCACCCGATAGTCTTTTTTTACTTTTATTTAAAATATAGGTTACCTAGCATTTATTAAAATTTAAAATGTTTACACTTGTGGACTGACGCATCTGAAATTGTTGAGCAGTTGGATTTTTGTGATTCCATTATTGGCGAACGTATTCATTATTTTTAAGGGCTCAGAAAAAAGGAAAAATAGTAGGCACACTAGATCAATATGTGAGTTTTCTCTATTTCAATCACATAAATTACAGTCCAGAAGTTAGGGATACTGTTCCATTTGCTGCAAGCTCTTTTTATTAGCAATCGTTTTCTCGAATAATCTCCGTTCAATATTCCTCACTATGCTGAATGATCTTTAGAAATATTCCAATTTGGAAGATGTTGCATATATTCTGTGTCTACTCCACTTAATTGGCAGATCAGAAAATGCGAGGAAATTTCGAGATATAGATGTAAAGGCATAAGTGAGTCAAATATTCATATTTTCTAGGCATGCTAGCGGGAAAATATATAGGATTTAAAGGCCAGGAATACTAATTGATTGTGAGTATGGTCGTTCAGCCCCACACCAATGTGTGGCGCTCACTTACGAAGGTGTACATTTAATAATAATTTCATGTCACATAAGTTCTAGCGCATTCTAATTGAACCATTAGGCAAAATAATTGTATCTCGATGATGTGATTACGGACCACTTGTATGAAATAACACTCCTAAAATAGACTTAGACATTGAGATGTGGTTACAAAAGATCACGTACAAAACTGTCGTAGAATTGATGTTATATATGTTGTACCTTTTGGTATCTCCTCCACGCGAAAAGTGGGATTTTATTCGTTTACATATCTTTGAAATTATGGAAAATATTGAGTTTGAAATTCATTGAACACTATATTTTACAAAATGCTATTTCTAGCTATTACTAACTTTTACATTCTTCCTCACCTCCAGCTATAAAGTGAACGAAATATCCTCCATTATTTGCTATATTGCTTTATTTATAATACCTGCGCAGAAAAAGTAGAATAGTTAAAACTGAATTGTTTTAATTGTACTTCATTCTTTTTCCGTGGCCAAAAATGTCTCGTCTGATGGCGTCACAAAATAAGAAGTGAATCAGATACACTGTACACCACATAGCTTTATTTGTCAACTCGCGATGATAATTACAATTAATGAGATAAAACGAGTGAAATTCCTCTTGCCACACTCCGATTACCTTCCTACATGGTAAACAAGGAAATGGGTTAGATGACTTGGCACGATAAGTCGTGCTTCTCGGAAAAACAATGTCTCCCAAACGGCATGCAGAAATGTTCTGGCGGGATAGCTCAATGGATAGAGCAACCGACCCGGGTTCGAGTCCCGGTTCCGTCAGACTTTTTTCATGTCCGTTTCTCCTTGGGAATTCCTACATGGTATTAAGATAGATGCAGATGAACGAGTTGCTGACTTTCGAGTATATATCTTCTTCAATTATTTCAAATTCACCAATATGAATGGATTGACTGCAAAATTTATCCAATGATATAATGATTCTTTTTTTCATAGTCTACAGTGCAGGAATATGATGTCGGTATAGCGAAAATGGCACCAGGGTTATTAATTTATTAACTAATAATGACGGGCCACTTTCATTTGTTAATTTTCCAAGATTTTAAATGTTTCAATTTCTGAGCAACGGATTACGTTGTCTCAATAAGTGCGCCAACAAATATAAATTGCACTATCGTTGACCTAATGAATTTAGTGTTTCTCTATTTCCTGATTACTCTATTGCGGCGAAAGGTATTTAGCGAACTGACAAATAGTTTAATACGATCATGCTTTTATTATGGAAACATTCCTCTGCTTAAGCTTTAATTAGGAGCTGAAATTAGTTTATACAATTGTAATCACGGAAATGAAAACGAAGAAATGTGTATGAAATTATTGTGTCAAAAGAACGATTCTAAAAAGAATGCATTCCGTACAAAAAAGTAGCATACTTGATGAAGCATTCTATTTGAAAGGATTAACTTCTACAATGGTAATCAAACATCAAATGGTAATTATTCGCTAAATTTTAACTATTAATCATTTGATGAATTAATTTAATTGCTAGCAATGTTCGATTTAAAATAATTTTAATTAATTATCAAGATTAATTAATTCGTCTCCATTTCTTATATAATGAACTTGGTGGGTGATTGCTAAGTCACTTAGTTGCAACGACTATTATTCTGCACATTATCTAAACTCCACTTTTCCGAATAATGTGTTTATAATTAATAGCGTCTCTTAAGCGTGTCATTTGTTAAAGTGAACCATGAACCCAAAATTTTCGCTTAATATTTCGAAAGCAAGGACCTAATCTGAGCAAAGAGCAGATTAACAGATTTTTTAACAGATGAATTTTAACACATGAAGTACTTTAATAATGTATATTTTATGCGCCATTCATTGAATTAAACCGCAATGGTGAATTGCGGAAGAAGCAAACTGTGTGCACATATATTCCTGCGCTTTGATGAACGAGGACTCAGATTCATACATCCATATTATTTTAACAGCAAATTTAAACGTTCGTAGCTAACTTCCGCATTTCTAAGAGTTATAGCAGCCATTTCTATAAGAGCGTCACGTAGCGGATTCCTCTCGAGCGATTAAAAAAGAAAAGCCCATCTCTCGCGAAAGTTTCTCTCCGAAAAATAAAGGACGATAAAATCGAAAAGTTCATACGGCGTGAACAGAAACAACACGGAATCAACGCGGTTCTTACAACTTCACTAACGAACTCAGAACCAAAGGGCATACGCGAATCAGCGTTTCGTTTGCTTTTTTCATCTACTCATTCGGCCATGCCGGACATGATCCCCGGACTCAACATAAACTAATTTTCTCGCCGCAGCCCTTTCGAAAAGCGCAAGATTATTATTTTTCGCGCGAGCGTAAAACCCTCCCATTCGGCTTCGCGTTTTGAAGTGACCGTGTCGAATCGAAAATGCGGGAGCATTTCTGGGTCACATTGTGCATTTTCAACCGCTTCCTTTAGAGGCTCGCGTGCTGATTTTCACAGGTAAATTTTTTAATGCGCGCGGTTACGAGTGATATTTTTTTCAATGGTGTTTGCGTTGCCATTGATGCAACGGCAGATTGAATGCGAAGCGTGAACATATTCCAGCATCGCTACGTGTCATCGGTTTGCATTTCGGCGAAGGGCGGTTGTAATCTGTTTGATAGTATCGCAGGGCGGTAGAAATCCTCCGAAAACAAGAATTTGCATGTTTGACTCGAAATAATTGGTCCTAATATGGTTAGCTTCTGCAGGATTTTTGAAAATCCGATTTATTTCCCGTCAGTCATGGATGGGGATGCACGGTAAATCTACAGGCAGGAGCGCTATTCTGAACTACTTTGATATTAACCGGATCGCGCGGTTGTCCGTCACAGTTACATTTCTTTCTTTGCCTTCTCTGGCTTCCAAAAGGGAATAAAGTACCTCTGGCAAAGTTTTGATCTATGGTTATTCTTGAAATTTGGAAGTAAGCAAATTCCTTCTTAGCTACAATATCATTATTAATTTGGTAATTATTTTTTCCTCTGAAGGCAAAATGGCAAATTAAAAAGTATTGGAAATACTTATAAAGACTGCATAAGCAGTATTGTAGCAAAAGCAGTAAAATGAACGCAAGCATGTTTAGAAACTTCTTCATGACCTACTACTACATAATCGTTTAATAAAAGGATGTAAATAATAATTGAATTAGATAAATGTAAATATTAAATGAAAAAAACAGTTCTTATTGGTGAATGTGCTCGAACGTGCCCCCTGCCACACGCCGAAAGGCGGCTTGCAGGGTACTAATGTAGATGAATGTAGAACGAAAATGTATCCTATTATAAAATACAGTTTCTTAGATATTGAAATAAAATTATATATCAGATTTACTGTTGTAGGAGATTATTAGTAAGCAGGTAAATATTCGGTGTTGTACGGTAGTGTAGCGTTTAAGCCAAACATATAAGCCGATATTTCTGGTTCTTAAATAGGTTAGGGCATGGTTGTTCCTCTTAAAAATTCAAGTTTTGAGAGTGGTCTAATTGAATTAAAATTCGGCTAATAAAGGCATGATTGTTACTATTTTAAAAGTTTCTTGGAACGTAAATACCATGTTACTAGGATTACTCTTTCTCATCATCTTAATGTTAAACAATAATTTAAAACTTTGATCAAAGTATAATTCTCACATGTATGGCTCCCGTATACTAAAATTTATATTTGTGATGTAAATGGAACCATGAGACATGCATGACACTGTGGGTATAGGTAGATTACATGAAACCAAAACTTCCTTAATTTAATCTACAATCACTTTTAACAATCGTCCTCTAATGATGTTTAAGTAAAGTATCTTCTTTCTTCCTCAAATGCTTGGAATCAAGTTTTCACAGAGAGAATATCTTGAATCTTCTAAAAGTTTCAACCATAGAAAACCTTGTTGATAACCTCGTGGAGTATTGAGATTTTCTTCCTAATCAATTACTTATAAAGACCTGAACACGAAATGACAATTTATAGATGAAAATCTTAATTAGAGATGAAAACCGACGTGAGAAACTTCTTCGTAGAAATTCCATGAAATACGCTCCAAATTTTAGGATCCCATCTCAAAACTTCCTTGCATTATCTACTCATCACTCCTCTAGGGTTATCCCTTAACATCTTCATCTTCGGAACGAAAAGATTTTCATTACTCCCTTAAGAATATCTCGAGATTATGTTAACATCCTCAAAGCGCTGCAGATGACTCCCATCTTTTTTTATTTCACTCCTGGACTATTTTGATCAAACATTCTTTCATTATCCCAACTCCTTTTAACTCTTTTAATTATTCTGCTGGCGCCACGATGCGGTTGAGTGGAAAATGAGATTTCTGCCTTCGCTTAGGTTAGGAAATAAAGAACCCGCCGCTGGCTTCGGCCCCTTGTACCTATTCTCCAACGTTTCTCCTGGCCAAGACCACCACCTTCATTTCCCCACTGCTCGGGTTTCTTTTCGTTCGTTGACACGTCCTCGCTCGCCTAGAAGGGTTCTCCGTAAATGTAATTGTAATCCCTGGGGCTGATGTATCACTCCGCGCGAACAAACACGGCAGGCAGCCATGGAAAAATTTCCGGAGGAAAAGAACGCTCCTAGACGAATTTCTCTCCCGATTTTCATTGTCTCAAAGCGCTTAGGTTTTTTGTATCTTCTTCCATTTAGCGAAATTCACGAAATCTCACTCTCGTTTCTGTTTTTTTTTCGAAAAAGTGAATTATTATTTCTAATATGCATCAATTACATTAGCAATCTCATTGATAATAAAGTTAGGATATTTGCTGACGACTCGGTAATTTACAGGGAAATCGGAAGGAATGAGGTTAGATTAACCCTGTCGAATGACTTACATAAAATTATGAAGTGGTGCGATGATTGGCAATTGGTATTCAATGTAGACAAATGTTCAGTAGTTCACGTATTCGAAAGAAAATCTATTATTAATGATTATTCGTACTGTATTCATGAGATAAACTTATTAACTGTAGAAAGGGTGAAATATGTAAGAGTAACCCTTACGAATAACTTAACATGGAGTACCCACATCCATGTTAGATGTGGAAGAGCACTTAAGAAACTCGTCCTCTTTAAGAAAATAGTCTGTCACAGCGAAGAAAATGTTCGCGAGCGATGTTATTTTGCGTTAGTTAGGCATTGGGCGTGCGTGTAGTTCATGGGACCATGCCAATAAGTGTTGCATTTGGGAATTAGATAAGGTACAGCCAAAGATGATACGTTTTGTGATGAATTGCTATGATATGAATCAGTGAGCGTTACACAAATTCTTCGGGACGCAGGATTGAAATTTTTAGAAGTTAGAAGATTTAAACAAAGATTGATTTTACTAATAAGTTCAGAAAAAGCACCTTCACATATGAAGTGGTTGATATAGTGAGTCTTTCATGTTATATAGGCCGGTCTGATAATGCGAAAAACAACAGGGAAATAGATGCTTGAACGAATCGATTCAAGAAGCCATTTTTTTCCGCCAACGATATGAGAAAGTATCGATTCGGGATGTAGAGTCATGGTGCATGCACTCCCTGCCGCACGCCTAAAGGCGGCTTGCAGGGTACTAATATAGACAGACATTATTCGCGTAAATGGAAACAAATGAGGGTAGTTATTCGGCCGAAATTTAAACGCAAATTATCTTATTTGAGATTACAGTCCATTCGAAAATGTAGGAATGAATTATTTTCTGTTCTTAGGAAAGAATGACCGATTTTGCAGTATCAAGCTGGAGAAACTGTAAGTGCAATGCTCCTTTCTTTTGGAAGTCATCATATTCTGGAGGAGTAATTTCAAGCCGCTACGACATTCACCAACCGTAACATCAGAGATTCGCTTTTTTAAAGCCTTCATGGGTACTAATGCACGAAATTGGAAGCGGACTATCCGAAAAGACGCCTTTTCTACATCAAAATGTTAAGATTTTGTTATTTTTCGTAGAAGTTGAAATTATTCCGAGAAAATTTTCTCATCTTGAGGTGGCAACCTAATTAGGCATTTCTTCCATTTTCGGTGAGAGCGAAAGCGAACAAGTATTTTATTCCTTAGAATTTTAATGAAATATTTTGATAAAATTCAACCTCATTTCTTCTCACACAGTCTTCATTCTTAAATTAAAATTTTAGAAAGTGTTGGTACGACGCAATTTTGGGTAAACAGAATGAAATGGAGTAGAATGGTATGGCTTCAAACAATTATATTTTCTATGTCTAATCATATTTCCTGGAAACTTTTTCTAATAAAAACTGGATAGTTTGTAATCATGAATTATCCCATACAGATTCGTTATTGGTTACTAAGAATACCATTCATTTTTAAAGGATTCATAATTCAGTAAATCGGATTTTTTTTTTCAAGTTCCCGGAGTTTCCTTGTACGCTTTTTATGTTATTTCTTGTGATGGAAGCATTTTAATTACACAGTATGGAATTAATATTTTTAAGTTTGGATATCATATATATATTGATGCAACGGCAGATTGAATGCGAAGCGTGAACATATTCCAGCATCGCTACGTGTCATCGGTTTGCATTTCGGCGAAGGGCGGTTGTAATCTGTTTGATAGTATCGCAGGGCGGTAGAAATCCTCCGAAAACAAGAATTTGCATGTTTGACTCGAAATAATTGGTCCTAATATGGTTAGCTTCTGCAGGATTTTTGAAAATCCGATTTATTTCCCGTCAGTCATGGATGGGGATGCACGGTAAATCTACAGGCAGGAGCGCTATTCTGAACTACTTTGATATTAACCGGATCGCGCGGTTGTCCGTCACAGTTACATTTCTTTCTTTGCCTTCTCTGGCTTCCAAAAGGGAATAAAGTACCTCTGGCAAAGTTTTGATCTATGGTTATTCTTGAAATTTGGAAGTAAGCAAATTCCTTCTTAGCTACAATATCATTATTAATTTGGTAATTATTTTTTCCTCTGAAGGCAAAATGGCAAATTAAAAAGTATTGGAAATACTTATAAAGACTGCATAAGCAGTATTGTAGCAAAAGCAGTAAAATGAACGCAAGCATGTTTAGAAACTTCTTCATGACCTACTACTACATAATCGTTTAATAAAAGGATGTAAATAATAATTGAATTAGATAAATGTAAATATTAAATGAAAAAAACAGTTCTTATTGGTGAATGTGCTCGAACGTGCCCCCTGCCACACGCCGAAAGGCGGCTTGCAGGGTACTAATGTAGATGAATGTAGAACGAAAATGTATCCTATTATAAAATACAGTTTCTTAGATATTGAAATAAAATTATATATCAGATTTACTGTTGTAGGAGATTATTAGTAAGCAGGTAAATATTCGGTGTTGTACGGTAGTGTAGCGTTTAAGCCAAACATATAAGCCGATATTTCTGGTTCTTAAATAGGTTAGGGCATGGTTGTTCCTCTTAAAAATTCAAGTTTTGAGAGTGGTCTAATTGAATTAAAATTCGGCTAATAAAGGCATGATTGTTACTATTTTAAAAGTTTCTTGGAACGTAAATACCATGTTACTAGGATTACTCTTTCTCATCATCTTAATGTTAAACAATAATTTAAAACTTTGATCAAAGTATAATTCTCACATGTATGGCTCCCGTATACTAAAATTTATATTTGTGATGTAAATGGAACCATGAGACATGCATGACACTGTGGGTATAGGTAGATTACATGAAACCAAAACTTCCTTAATTTAATCTACAATCACTTTTAACAATCGTCCTCTAATGATGTTTAAGTAAAGTATCTTCTTTCTTCCTCAAATGCTTGGAATCAAGTTTTCACAGAGAGAATATCTTGAATCTTCTAAAAGTTTCAACCATAGAAAACCTTGTTGATAACCTCGTGGAGTATTGAGATTTTCTTCCTAATCAATTACTTATAAAGACCTGAACACGAAATGACAATTTATAGATGAAAATCTTAATTAGAGATGAAAACCGACGTGAGAAACTTCTTCGTAGAAATTCCATGAAATACGCTCCAAATTTTAGGATCCCATCTCAAAACTTCCTTGCATTATCTACTCATCACTCCTCTAGGGTTATCCCTTAACATCTTCATCTTCGGAACGAAAAGATTTTCATTACTCCCTTAAGAATATCTCGAGATTATGTTAACATCCTCAAAGCGCTGCAGATGACTCCCATCTTTTTTTATTTCACTCCTGGACTATTTTGATCAAACATTCTTTCATTATCCCAACTCCTTTTAACTCTTTTAATTATTCTGCTGGCGCCACGATGCGGTTGAGTGGAAAATGAGATTTCTGCCTTCGCTTAGGTTAGGAAATAAAGAACCCGCCGCTGGCTTCGGCCCCTTGTACCTATTCTCCAACGTTTCTCCTGGCCAAGACCACCACCTTCATTTCCCCACTGCTCGGGTTTCTTTTCGTTCGTTGACACGTCCTCGCTCGCCTAGAAGGGTTCTCCGTAAATGTAATTGTAATCCCTGGGGCTGATGTATCACTCCGCGCGAACAAACACGGCAGGCAGCCATGGAAAAATTTCCGGAGGAAAAGAACGCTCCTAGACGAATTTCTCTCCCGATTTTCATTGTCTCAAAGCGCTTAGGTTTTTTGTATCTTCTTCCATTTAGCGAAATTCACGAAATCTCACTCTCGTTTCTGTTTTTTTTTCGAAAAAGTGAATTATTATTTCTAATATGCATCAATTACATTAGCAATCTCATTGATAATAAAGTTAGGATATTTGCTGACGACTCGGTAATTTACAGGGAAATCGGAAGGAATGAGGTTAGATTAACCCTGTCGAATGACTTACATAAAATTATGAAGTGGTGCGATGATTGGCAATTGGTATTCAATGTAGACAAATGTTCAGTAGTTCACGTATTCGAAAGAAAATCTATTATTAATGATTATTCGTACTGTATTCATGAGATAAACTTATTAACTGTAGAAAGGGTGAAATATGTAAGAGTAACCCTTACGAATAACTTAACATGGAGTACCCACATCCATGTTAGATGTGGAAGAGCACTTAAGAAACTCGTCCTCTTTAAGAAAATAGTCTGTCACAGCGAAGAAAATGTTCGCGAGCGATGTTATTTTGCGTTAGTTAGGCATTGGGCGTGCGTGTAGTTCATGGGACCATGCCAATAAGTGTTGCATTTGGGAATTAGATAAGGTACAGCCAAAGATGATACGTTTTGTGATGAATTGCTATGATATGAATCAGTGAGCGTTACACAAATTCTTCGGGACGCAGGATTGAAATTTTTAGAAGTTAGAAGATTTAAACAAAGATTGATTTTACTAATAAGTTCAGAAAAAGCACCTTCACATATGAAGTGGTTGATATAGTGAGTCTTTCATGTTATATAGGCCGGTCTGATAATGCGAAAAACAACAGGGAAATAGATGCTTGAACGAATCGATTCAAGAAGCCATTTTTTTCCGCCAACGATATGAGAAAGTATCGATTCGGGATGTAGAGTCATGGTGCATGCACTCCCTGCCGCACGCCTAAAGGCGGCTTGCAGGGTACTAATATAGACAGACATTATTCGCGTAAATGGAAACAAATGAGGGTAGTTATTCGGCCGAAATTTAAACGCAAATTATCTTATTTGAGATTACAGTCCATTCGAAAATGTAGGAATGAATTATTTTCTGTTCTTAGGAAAGAATGACCGATTTTGCAGTATCAAGCTGGAGAAACTGTAAGTGCAATGCTCCTTTCTTTTGGAAGTCATCATATTCTGGAGGAGTAATTTCAAGCCGCTACGACATTCACCAACCGTAACATCAGAGATTCGCTTTTTTAAAGCCTTCATGGGTACTAATGCACGAAATTGGAAGCGGACTATCCGAAAAGACGCCTTTTCTACATCAAAATGTTAAGATTTTGTTATTTTTCGTAGAAGTTGAAATTATTCCGAGAAAATTTTCTCATCTTGAGGTGGCAACCTAATTAGGCATTTCTTCCATTTTCGGTGAGAGCGAAAGCGAACAAGTATTTTATTCCTTAGAATTTTAATGAAATATTTTGATAAAATTCAACCTCATTTCTTCTCACACAGTCTTCATTCTTAAATTAAAATTTTAGAAAGTGTTGGTACGACGCAATTTTGGGTAAACAGAATGAAATGGAGTAGAATGGTATGGCTTCAAACAATTATATTTTCTATGTCTAATCATATTTCCTGGAAACTTTTTCTAATAAAAACTGGATAGTTTGTAATCATGAATTATCCCATACAGATTCGTTATTGGTTACTAAGAATACCATTCATTTTTAAAGGATTCATAATTCAGTAAATCGGATTTTTTTTTTCAAGTTCCCGGAGTTTCCTTGTACGCTTTTTATGTTATTTCTTGTGATGGAAGCATTTTAATTACACAGTATGGAATTAATATTTTTAAGTTTGGATATCATATAT
>KZ308282.1:1335998-1507711 GCA_000376725.2 Ladona fulva | reverse complement strand
GAAACTAAGTTACATTAATGAAGCTAGAGATCTCATAAGAACCAAACATTCTGTCAAAAAAGTCGTCTTGGTCCGGAGAAACAAGCAACATTGTCGGTTTCAAGACACCAAACGTCAAAAATCTTTCCTAAGCTTTTGTTATGGGATTATGATGAAAATCATCTAGCAGACAGTAGTCGCCCGCCCGGTCTGTGTCGGAGGTTGTAAACAAGGGGGTGAGTATATGTCTGGTAGTTCGCCAGGTGGTCGCGGTCGTTATAGACTTTGGTCGTTATAGAGAGGTCCGGAACCACAGTAAATGAATAGGATATATCCGGGTAATTCTGTGACTGGTCTTTAATAGAGGTGGTCGCTAGTGAGAGAGGTCGTTATAGGAGGTTCGACTGTATATATATTTAGAAGGTTGCTACCAGTGAATCCATTTGCTTGCCGTATTTATGAAGCAAACGGAACTATTCTGCTTCATTTTCATCACAGAAAAATATTCTTTGCGTTTGAGAGTTAAGGAGGTAAAAATAAGTTATTCTTTATATTACCATAACCAGATTTATTCAAAAGATAATGACTGAGGGCAGCGGCGTTAATCGAGTTACAAAAAGAATTAATTATGGAATATGAAAGGAAAATAAGGATTGCTTCCCTTTTTGGGTAACAAATTATTGTATTATCCTAATAAATTTGTCATTATCGACTTAACTTCCAAATTACTTCGACTTCGACAAAACTTCGACTATTTTCCATTTCAAAACTGGATGAAAAATTAAGTTCAATAGATCTATACCTTACAATATGAGAATGAATAATTCAAATTGTGATAATCAAAACGTTTGATTAAACATTATAATCCTCTAAAAATCAAAGAAATATTTCATAATATAAGTTTTCAAGCACATTTTGTAGTTTTATGATTTACATAAATCCAGATCGGCAAATGTAGTTAAAAATCCAAATTTATTGCCGAAGAGAATGACTCATAAACATACAATTTCTTCAAATAGGACGTTTCTCTTAAACAGATTTTGATCTTAAAAATCCCCTTTCCACATACAAATATGTTCAATTCTTCACATAACGGCGGGCATTGTGAGAATTCGCGAGGAAAAACAAATTGCGGAAAAAATAATCGTTGAAATGGCACGGTCAATGGAACGAAAATTATTCTCCGGTGCAGTTGGGCTTTCCAAATTATGCGCCGCAGCCAAAATTTATATTTCATCCGAATTTCTAGGAGAAGCACCTTTGCAGCGATGTTTGTATCGAGTCGGATACGCATTTTCATACCGTGCACCGACAGGCGCACGAATGACTGCCCTCTATAATTGAGCTCCGCGGGATTGAAACAGCAGGTTTTTTGCGAACGATTTTCGCGAAACATCAAAACAAATCGAGTTAAAGGCGATAATTTTCGCTCCATGATCGAAATTTCGGTAAAACCAGTTGAAAAAAGTCGACTTTTTGGAGAATCTTCGACAAACGAAGTCTATATGTTCTTCATCCAGTCGCGTCATAGACGAGAGGGGGTGTAAAGGATGCGACAACTCGTTAATTAGCAGGTAACTTCCACGGTGCCAAGTAAGTGCATCACCCAGACGTATTTCTGTAAAATCCTAGATAATGCGCCCGCCCGACCGTGAAACGAGATTATCCGCGGCGCAAAGCAAATCCGGGATGCTTCGATCTCTGAAAATTTCCTGAATAATTTCATTAGAAATCGCGGAACGCTGGGATTAGAGCATAGGAACTGGAGCATCGGAGATTATGCAGTATCCGCAACGCTCGCGAGCGAAATCTCTATGACGGGCGGATTTCAATGGATAGGAAACATCCGACACGGATTTGATGTATAAAGAGGGCAAAAGAAGAGCGAATTGGTAATTGCGCCGCCTTCTTAAATTCCCAGCGCCGAGGAAGTTCAAACAGTATTCCTTCCCTAAGGGCTGCGAAAAGGAATTGTCGCCATTTTTGGGGAGAGAAGAAAATGGCAGTTGTGTATTTTGGCCCTGTTGCGAAGAGACGGGAGATGATTCGATATTCGAATCTATTGACCTGGGACATGGGTAATTAGTGACGTGGCTTTAATTGGCTGCAGCGAGATAAGATGAATCTTTTAGCCATGGAGGGGAGCGATGCAAAATTCATCGTGACGAAATACGTCGAGCGTATTCCGAATCCGGTTTCGACAACGAGGATGCTGCATTTGGAAATTATACCAGATAGCGCTAATGCCGATTTAATTCTTCCTTCTAAAGTATTTTCTTTTTGCTCGCAACCGAATAATTCATTAATTAACTCCGAAAATATAATCGATATCGAGATATACTGTGTTTTTCTTGGAGCTAGTGATGGATCATGAAGGAATCAAATACTATGTACGTATTCATTTCCTTGCTGCGAGTGCTAACTCAAGCCAGATCACTATCATGCGGAATTCTAACATAGCCCAAAATAGTATCATTGAAAGTGTTTCGACAGTTGTTGTCATCTCGCATATATCAGCTCCTACCCAGAATCGAACCTGGGACCTTTCACCAAAGGCACACCTGTAACCCAGTGGACTATCCGAAAGTCCCAATAGAAGCCTCAAATATTGGAACCAATTCTCAGAAACTGATGTTAGATGAAATGTCATTTGCTATTTATAAACATCATATCACTACCTTATTTCGACGAGATAGAAACTTGAATTGCTCTTATGATAGTTTATTAAAAGGATAAAGGCCCCCAAATTGTCACCTGAAAATAGAGGGATAAAAATACAAACTCTCTCTCTTAATATCTTACATAAAAGTATAGTTTTTACAAGTGAAGGCCAGCGGGATAGAGTTCGGTCTGGTAGTTTGAAACCGGCCCCTAACTCTTCCTGAAGCGTTTCGAATATATTGCCATCTCGAAAACTTGCATCCGGAAAGATAGTAGATGCATTTAATCGAATTCCTTATATCAGTCGTTCTTAACCGGGAGTTCACACACTTTGAGGGTGCGAAATACATTTTTCTAGTTTGCTCAGTGGTTCTAATGTGCCTTACCTGCTAATTTCTCAACAACCTTGATTTATCAGTGCGGTTGAATAGTTTTATAATAGTGATGGAAATTTACGTAATTATCTTTCCACCAGACATCCTGATCAGTTCCTTGAAGTGAAAGAAGCAATGCGACAAACAAGGAGCCCGTCACAAACGAAATCAAAGACAATTTCCCGAAATTAAATAATTCCGGCATTTCGCAAAATGTCTCGCCCATCTCGGAGGTACTCATCGACGGGAAAAATTCGGATTTGAATTTTCCGAAACCAATTAATCGCGTCTTAAATGACACCCTAATTGAATGCTGCGAAGACATATCGAATCTAAGGGAGAAAGCGGATAGCAGAAGAAAGGACAAAATAGACTTTGCGAGACTTTAGTAGAGGAAATTAATTTATGCAAATTTTCGAGCGGATGATAATCAGGTCGTGGAGCGGCGAACGCCGAGGAAATCAAGGGATCAATTAGCGATCGGTTATTACATCCCGCCGTAAATAGGTTTCCTTCCTAGAGAGGAGAGAAAATCTCGATTTTTTTAGCTAGAGACGTCGGAAGCTAAATTCTAGACGCGAGATGACATCGGTTGGCCCTCTGAGATGACTGAGGCCAAAGTGAAGAAGAGACGGTAATTCTTCCCCCGCAGAACGGGAGCCACGTCAAGGGAAAGGAAAATAACGCGGCAAGAGTTATGGGACTAGTTGATGTCGAGGGAAATAATGAAAATCGGTTCTGCATAACGCGCGTTAACGGTCAAAGCCTTCCACTAGATGACAGGCAGACGCCACGGGGTTTTCAGAGCATTAAGACGCTCGATGCGTGGTGGAAAAAAATATGAGAATAATTCCTCCGCCACCAGAGAGAGAGAGAATTACCTCGGAGACGCCATCCACTGGAATATACGCGAAACGTATTATTTGACTTCCGAGAGAGAAAAAGTATGGAGAAAAAATAAGAAGCGATGTATGAATGAATGGGGTATTCCGTCCCGGAAAAAAAGAACGGCGAGATGAGAGAAAGGGGGCGTGGGAGGGGAGAAAGGGCTGAGGGAAGGTTGGTTATGGGAAAAGTAGCGAGATGAATGAGCGCAAGCTTCGGAGAAGACAGTTCCCGGGCTGATAGACGGCACGGCACGCTTTTCAAGACCTGTGAAATACGGGCGAGGTGCATACCTTCCACGAAGGATTAAACGAGGAAAAAGCTTGGCTCGAGGATTTGGACGGGCCCTGCGGTATAAGGGACGGCTAAGAGACGTTCCTCCAGAAAATGGGTAGGGTCTCGTGTCAAAGGCCGTTCGAGGGCAGGGAGAAGGGGCAAAAGTGGGCTGAACTATGCGGGGGGAGACAAATAAGGAAGGGGAGAAAGATGAAGGGAAGGAGGTAAAAGTGGGGCGAAGTATGCAGGGGAGTGGTAGACACGTGAGGAATGAACGGAGAGGGCTGAGGCGAGGGGGTGAGGAGAGTGTCAGGAGGAACATTGGTCAAATTAGGCGGAAAATACGGATGGGATGGGAAAGAGGAGGTGGATAAAGGCGAGTGGAGAGAGGGAGTGAGGATAGGAGGAATAAGGAAGGAATGATTGAATGAGGTGAGAGAGGAAATGGATGAGGCCACGATAAGAAAAGTAGCAGATAAGGAGGAGAGTAAAGATTAAGATTAATTGGAGTTGAGGTGAAAGAGGAATGGATTAGATGAATGGGAGGAGAGGAGAGAGAATAGCATGGGGATGAGAAAGGTGGTAAAAAGAGGAAATGTGGAAGGAATAGAGAAGGAAAAGGAATGGGAACTGTTAAGGAGAGAGATGTGGGTGCAAAGATAAACGAGATAGAGAAATAGAAAATAGGGTTATAACCCCGACCCGGTGGATAATTGAGTGCGCTAGCCTCCGAACTCCGAAGTCCCAGGCTCGAGTTCTGATTGACCGCTTTTTTTCGGTTTAGAGCACTTGTTTGTGTTAGTCGTTTGCGGCAGTGATCGTTAAAATTATTTAAACGGTTATAACTGGGGGTTCATGCTCCTGTTAAGTAAACGATGAATAAATTAATAAAATAAGAGATAAAGGAAATGTGTAGATATTTTAGCGGAGAGAAAAATATAAAAGGATAAAAGATATAAAATAAGAATAGAGATGAAGACAAACATTAAACTATCAAAGGAGGAATTTTTAAGAAAAGTTTTGTATGAAAGAAAAAAAAATAATACAAGCAAATTAAGCATGTAGAATAAGGCAAAAATTACTGGAGTGTATAAAATGGGTAGACATTTTAGCTGTACGGAGGTAATAAGAAAAAGGAACCATTATTACTTGCGAAGAAACGAAAATATACAAACAAAATAATGTGAGAGTAAGAAATACAGCATCAACGACAGAAATACATGTGGTGAATTAAGTGATAAGATTAGAGGAAAGTTCAACAAACAAGATAATAGTAGAGATTGAACAATATCGCAATAGGATGATAAGATTATGGGTGGGTAGTTGTAGGGAAAATGTATATAAAATGGAATCGAATAGAAAGGTGTTAGAAGGAAAAGAAACATGAAATGAAGAAAGGAAGGAAAGCTTGTAAAGTGTGGAAGTATCATATAAATAAGAGGGTTAAAAGTGAAAAGAGATACGGAGAACGACTTTATAAATTTTCATAAATATTCGAGGTAATTTGATGTGTAAAATTTAGCTACCGCAATTCTGATACTCATGTTAACTGTATTATTATTCTATAAGTATACGCGGTGAATTTTTGTCGAAATTGAATTAGAGGTGTGATGATAGTCATTTTATTTTAAAAAGCGTAAGTTATGTTACTAAAAAAATTAAAAATGTAAATGTCTTTTAATTGTTTATTTTATAATTAAAATTTGGAAGATATATCTTCTTATATATGATGTATAATAACTTTAAACAGAACTTTATCCAGTACTCATCAAACTCTACAAAAAACAGTATCTTTTTTTGTCACGATTAACAAGTACATTTAAATTTTATAGGCTCACAGTTCACGCATTTTGGTCCAGAAGGGTCAGATATGTACAATAAACGATACGTATTTTTAAATAAGTTCCGTGATTTCTAACGGGGGAGAACACTAGTGATTAAATTATATGCTGTTACCAAAGGAAGTGATTCATAAGAAATCATTGGATCATTAAATAAAGATCGCGATTTTAAAAGAAAGATAAAATTCAATGAGGGAACAAGTAGGTGGACAAGTATGGAAGTAGAAATACTCGAGTGAATTTCTTTTCTAGGAAAGAAGAATTAAATGGAGGGATATCATCTAAATAAGCGCTAAGGTAAACGTAAAGTAAAAGAAAGTGGTAAAGAAAGGATAGTAAGGAGAAAGCGAGGAAATGTGAACGAGGGAAAGCATGACGTGAAAGAAAGGAAAAAGAAAGCACCCTGAAGGGCGTTGAGATATATGAACGAGAGACTAATGGTAATGGGGGACGAAGGAGAATGCAGATACAGTATAAGGAGGCAAAAGAAAGAAAAAGCTGCGAGAGAAAGAACGGAGGAATAGTTAGAGGTGAGCACGACGGCAATAAAGAAAAAGGTATGGAATCCACGTTAAGGGATCCCGTTGAAAAAATTGCCAGAATTTCTTTTCTTGGAAGAAAAAACGGAAAGGAAAAAAAGGTCGAGGAGACGTTAGAGTGCAGGAGTAGCGGGAGAATGACGAGTCACCGGAGAAAGAAAAATGTTTTTGGCGTTTATTAAAAAGAGAAGAAAGGGGAAGAATGAAGCATTGTTTCTTTTTTCCTCATATCAAAATTCGCGAAATTGGTCGCGTTATAAAAAAAAAACAGACGGTCGGAGTGAGTTTGTGTACGTAAGGGGAGTAAATATAAAATGTAGATCTTTCATTTTTAATCCCCCGAGGAGCTAAAGAGGGAGAAGATACCATCCAAATGCTCCTCAAATGTGACGTAGGATGTATGTTACGGGGACAATTTTTCCAAAGAGATTTTATATTCCAAAGACGCGTTCATTTCTTAGATGCCAAACTAAAGGAGGCTCGCCTTTCTTTGTAAATTTTTGATATTTACATTTATACGTTCCGAGTTATGAGTATGAAGGCGAACTCAAGCTGTCACAGACTGGAGGAGGTTTGTGGCTTCTGTTTTGGTTTAAATATTTCATTCGTTCTCAATCTAAAAAGGTCTACATATGCCTTCAACAATAGAAATACTTTAACCCTTTCTTTTTTATTTGCTTCAAGATCATGCGTGGAGGAAATTAGGAACGACACAAGTTATTGCTTCGCTATTTACTGTATTCGCTCAAGTGGTTAAGGAAGGTTTGAGTCAAGTAAACAATAGAAAAAATGCGCATAAGTAAGTTAACCATTACCCTCGTGATCAAATAAGTAATTTGATGAGTATTATCAAGCAGTTATATACAGGTAATATGTAACAAAAATTTCTTGGAGTAAAACTACCATCGAAAAGAAAATATTGCAATTTCCTCCCGTGTCTTAGGTAGTGAATCGAAGCCATTGAGCTTCATCTGCTATGCAATTCAATCATTTTTCTACCACTATAAGTGGACATTACTAGCTTCAGAGATACGATATAAATATTCCGAAGTTATTTTGCTTTTAATCCATTATTGCAAAATCATAATGATTGTATTTTGCGTGAGCAAAAACGTACAAGGAAATAGAATGTTATCTTCTTCCACATGTCATATGTAGAAATCTGTGTCTGTTTTTATCTAAAAATACAATATGATAGTTTACTTACCTTCATGGCTCTAATCTATAGTCATTCAACATGCATCGATAGTAGAAGAGATGGATTACTCACCTGAAAAAAAGATAAAGCATTAATTAACTAACGAGCAATATGTAAAAGCATATTTAATATAATTAAGACATTTTAAGGAATTTTAAGATTCCCTATTGATGGTAAACGAGAGATTAAATAGTCCCTTCCCATCCCACGAATCCCATCTTTAACGTTGACGATTTTGCAATGGAATAGGTTTAATTCTCTAGTTGCCATGTACTCTTAATTGGTTTCTACGATGAGAATAACGAATCTTAAAAGAACCTACGAGATTAAGTTAGGAATTACTGACTGAATACTGGGATAAAAGTGTTATTTCAGGTATGTCATTCGTAAAGAATGCATATAAAGAAAGAAAATGAAGAATAAACATTTTACAGAGAACAAAACATAGTTATCTGTGTTTTGATGACAAACTTTTTCCATTTACTTGGCATTGAAAATCAGCAATTAAGAATTTGAATAAAGGAGATTTAATTTTCATTTAGATGCAGATTTTTTTGTGGCAGAATCCACCGGTTGGTTACTCGCTGATTTTTGCTTCCCTTGGCTCCAATACGTCAGTAATATGAAAAATATTTCTGCACACGAAGAAAAATTTTCTTATCTGGGTCTGGAATTAAGAAAAAAGGATGACATCTCTAGAAGGAGGTTGCTTTCTTTTACAGCGAGTGGAGGGCTCTGCTATTCTTTAAAGAAACATATTCATCAAGTAATGAATGAGGTGAAATAACTCCTTTCGGGTATCTAGAATAGAATAAAATACTGAAGAATACAATGGCTTACCGGAATGCTTACATAAAGAAAATATCGTCCTTTATTGTTTCTAAAACCACTCGTTCTGGGTGCTTTATTCCGAGGGGGTTTCAAAATACAATATGGTAATAAACGGCAAAATATGTAGGTTACGAGGATGAGCTAGCGGTTGTATAACGTTTGCTATTCAGACGTTTTTATTACAAGGGACAATTTATTCATGAAAGTAAATCATGTAATGGCAGGGTGTATACATTTAACACTAAGGATAATAACGCATAGACATAATGGAAAAATATGGGAATCGTCAAACACAAAATCGGATTTCTAGCTATTTGGGCTCCAATGCAAAATAATATAATAGAAAGTTAAATAAACATTAAGGACTTGGTTTGTAGCGGAAAAAGTTTTATTCTTATTTTTATTGTATTATAATTTTTGCTTATATATCTTATAATCCTTTATGATCACTAAATGAATCTGTTAAATTTCATACGATAAATTCTAGGCAAAATTAGAAGAAATTATTTGATGAATTCCAGTGCAAGAAATCCTACCATGAAGGAAAAACTAAAAGCCCGACTTTATATTGTGAGTGATACGCGAAGTAACGGACCAAGCAGTTGATTCTAAATTACACCAGGTTATATATGCAAGAATATCACTCAACTTTCAAGTTTTTGTTTTCACAGGGATTCTTACCACTACTTTTTATTTTAAATTGGAGTCGAGAGTACAAAAAATTCCCAGTTATTATTTTAAAAAATATCATGAAATGATTCTAAAAATTGGTGGTAAACCGGGTTTCAGAATGTAATTGAAAGTGCAAGGTTCTATTATTCTATAACAATGTCATATTTTCAAAACGTTATGACTACATGATGAATTGTTGAAATAAAACCAAGGTTTTTGAACAACAAAAAAGAAAACTTTTACCAATTCACAAAAGACAAATCACCTACTTACTTTGATAAAATCCATTTAATTAATTTAATAAAATATTTTTAAGTATCATTAGCATGACCACCTATACATCTATATACTATAGAAAGCTTGGTATTATTGGCTACCTATTTATAGAAAGTTTTCATCAGTCACTCAATGTTTATTATAGGAGAAGTCAATTAAAATACAAGCTAAGGCTTTTATTTGTAGAACTCTATGACTTATAATAATAATATGATACGATTTAAAATATATTGTTCTATATCCGCAAATTAAAACTTGACAGGAAATATATATAAACATTATACGATCATTTGCGAATGTATTGACCTTCATTGGCTCCTGATGTTTCCCAAATTAAGGAGCAAGTTGTCAAATTTGGGTTACTTAACCATTAACCGAACTTATAATTTCTTATATGCGAAAATGAAACTATCTAGAATGCAGTTTTTATTTCATTAACAATGAAATATTAACTTCATAAATATTCTATTAAAATAGCTTATCTTTTAACGGTAGCTAGCTGCCTCCGTTAAATTACATCGGAAGGAGTTATTTCAGAACATCTTGAAATAAATTATTAAAGAAAGCACTGAAAATTTTTCCTCAGAGAGGGGATGCATTATAAAATGAGTCATAAATGGCACCACACGGCTAAGAGGCGAAAGTTAAAGACGAGAAGAACATGGGAGGGTACGACAGTTAAAGAAATCGACCCCCATTTCTGCGCGACATTAGTCACAGCAACCAATCACAGATAAGATTGCTTCTCTCATTCCGCCAAGTAACAATTTTTAGGCCATATCGTAAAATGGGGAGAAAAACTAATCCCGAAGTAACAACTACGGCGTAGGAAACAGCTCCCGTCTTGCCTTTATAGCGTAATCGTGTTCATTGAAACTAAGGCAAACAAAGAGGCAAACGATAAGCTTTAGATTTGCGAGAAGTTTACACTGTCAGATGATACGATGGCAGGAAGGATAGGATAGCGGCAGAAGGAAATGTTGTTGTTGAGCTGAGGAAAATGGATCTGGAACAGAGGATCTCCTGTGATCAAGGCTGTTCAAATACCCCCGAAATGTTCCATTCGCTTCAAAGAGAGGGCTTTGTTTTTTAAACCGGATTTATCCTGCTTCTTACTACCAGCTTCGACGCTCAAGTATTTGTTTGGCGTAGTGGTTGCTCCAAAGGGGTTACGGCCCACAAAGTTACACTACGCTTTTAGAAACACTTTGGCTGTGATGGGTTGGAATTAAATACCTGTTAAAAGTTAGCGAAAAGTGTTTATTTTCATAGGGTCTATAGAGGACTCAACGTTGTATAGAAGAGGTTCTAAACCCTCCGAAGATGGTACGGGCTTCTATTGCTTGCTGTTAGTTTCCAAACATCGTTCAATAATTTTGCGAATGTTTCGTTTCGAAAGTCTGAAAAATTAATTTTTAATCTGTCTATGCTCTAATCAGCTCGAAAGTTGACTGGAATAGCTTCTACTATTTTGTACAAAACACTTAGATGGGGTTTGAGGTGGCTAGGCAAAATTAGTGAGGTTTACTTTTAATAATGAGGTTAGGTTTTCCCTTACTTTCCAGACTACTTACTAAGCCAGAATACCATGAGTGAAATAAGTCCATGTAATACAGCACAATGGCCCCATCAATAGCACTTTTCATTGTATTCAAGTTGTGACCAAAAGTAATACAATCATATAGATTAGTTCATACCTCAGTAGCTTTCAAATTGTCATAACCATGTAATGGACTAGAAGAAATGTAAATGAAAAGTACATTTTCCTCTATCATGCACCTTAAAGGCAGACCAACTAAGTAAAAAGAACAGATCCCGAATTTTCCCCTTTTATCTTTCCCTTAATTATTACAATTCACCAAACGCACATATTTCGCAGTTTCGCTCTCTAAGCATTTTTCTCAACATTCCACTTATTGTGATTTCGGACGATCATACCCTCTAACACGCCTCTCATATTTTTCTTCGTTTTCTCCATTCCTAGTAACCTCATACTCTAGAAAGCCGCTTCCACTAAACGTATTCAAGACTTCCGTATCTTATTTTTCTATTTCATACTCTCTACTCTCTCCCATGCTACATTGATTCCCTGCGCTCCCCATTTCCAAGAAACTTATTTATCTTTCTGAAAAACCAAATCTCAAAAGAAGGCTCTCGATCTTGAGTCGTTTCCTTTCACACACGAGGTCACTGACGTAAAATTTCCCTAATATATGCGCAAAAAAGTTACGCAGTATGCATTCATCGACTACGATAGCAGTAAAATTCTCGTAAAATAAATATTCAATCGAACCAGATTCAATAAAGTACTAGCCTACAGATTCATCATTTTATTGTGACACAAAACAGTGACACATTTGTGCCTCAATTAAAAAATTAATATTTTACGTAGTAATAATACGATATTAAATACAATACCACTGGGAAATTTTGAAATAATATTAATGCCTCACGACAGTTAGTGGCCGTTGAATTGCTCTTATAGCCGCATGTCAAATTTAAGACACGCTGGTATAGTTATATTGCATACATTGTGTATGGTTTATGTACGTCTTTGATATTTATTCCGTAAAAATATTCTTTCTCAGGAAAATGACAACGTATGTGTGGGCGTACCGACAATGGTTGTAAGGAGCTGCCCCAAACAAACATTGAATTTTGAATATTAAAAATGTAACGTATTCCGGGAATAGCATTAACAGAGAAATGGACGGCGGAGACTTAAGTCGCCCTTACGTCATTTTGTTTGTAGTGTGGGTGTGTACCTCTTAAAGAGCATGACGGAATGGCAGAAAAAATAGAATATGACGAGTAAGGCATTTCCATTTTCCTATAGGGATACGTGCAAAAAATGTTGATGCTATTAGTGGGAAATATAAGGTTCAAGACAATTCATAACTTTACCATTATTGCGGAAGCGAATTTAACCTGTTCTTAAACTGAGACTAAACACATTAATTTGTAAGCAAAGTAAAATTATTCCACCTTTTGATACGTAACTGATAAGTGAGCAGAATGAACCTCTGCGAGAATTTTGCTTTATTTCGTTACAGCCGGACTTTTCTTGGATGCTAAAACAGCAAATAATGCAATTATTGATAAATGAGGTCGTCTTTCATATTTATTGACTACTGTGGAGAGAAGGTAAAGAAACCATCCTAATTAACTGTAAGTACGAGATGCTCAATTGAGTCAACTTCTCTTAGCATCCATAGTCATTCCATTGATTTCCTTTCTCCAGATATGTTATCCAGATTTTTGTTTTCAACATTTCTTTTTTTTAGAATAACTCGTAAGCTTTTCGTTAGGAAACATCTTAATTTCTAGCAGGAAATGGAAAATTCTTTAAAGGTTTAAATCAGCATGTATGTAGTCTCGTGCTCTTAAAAGCAAGCACTTCTTTCGTAATACGTGTTCCATTACAATAATGAATATTTGACGTTAATCACATTTTACATACTGCATCATTAGCCCTTAAAATTCTTCCTTAATCAAAATCTAAATACAGATAATAATTGATACGTTATTGAAGCCGAAGCTTATTCTTGAAGAGAAAGCAAATTTTCTACCACATTTGCATATTCCGTTTCTTTAAGATGCTTTCAGTGTTGAAGTAGTCACTGCCATTAGAGAACTATGCCGAACATAAAGCTTTCCAGTCTTATTGAATAATTCATTCTTCTTACGGCGACATACATTTGCTGTTCTTAAAATCTTGGCAGCCAAGTACTTCATAAAAGAGATGGAGAAGAATTCTATTTCAGTTGCGTGAATATATTTTGTTATAAACATCCTGCCCGCCGTGCTAACTGAATGTTAGATCAGTGCAAGGTAGAATGAATGAAAATCACGCATAAGACTCTCCTTTTTAAAATCGAATTTCAGTTTTTGATTCAGTCGAGCTTGTCCTTTCTATGCCTAGTAACATAGAATGGCATATTTGTTAGGTTTCAAGGACTTGCTTTTCAATTCTCTGATCGTTGCAGTGAATTAAAGAACAAGGGCTGGCAACATCACTAGCAGCAGAGGATATAAATGTATTTAGGACTATGTATAATTAAACTTCTGTTCAATACTCGTATAGAAGAAAAACATCAGCAGCCTGATGGTAGGTATACCAGGCATTCAAAGAATAAGGTCACTGTTACAAAATTTCAGTCAGAAAAAAATGATTAAGACCTGTCAAATTCACACTTTTTATGGTGATTTGTAGGGATCTGGACGGAAAATTCGGTTAACCTAAGTAAGTTATAGCCAGGGTGGGTAGCCAAGCGTCGATTGGATTCAAAGGGCATACTTCATACGCGAGATCCATTGGATATTTTCAAGTACTGTTCCAACCACGAGCCATGAAATTTAGATCAGCTAATTCTACTTATGTCTATCACTCATCACCGTTCATAAATCCCTCGTTATTCTTGAGCGAGGAATCCAGACGGAGAAACAAGGATTTCATCTAAGATCCGGGAGCTCTTCATTGACTTGACTAGAATGCTCTTCGGTTTTCTAGCTCATACTTCGAAATTCGCGAGTTTCTTGCGACTAAGTACACATTCCTCGTATCTTCCTCGTGGCTTAAAAATCAAGGACACCTTTTCGAGGGAAATTTCAGCAGTCAAAGAGCGCATCCTTCTGGAAATTGAGCCCATCTCTCACGAATCCAAGTAACGAGCCATGTCCCTGTGTAACAACTCAAGTGCAACGGCAAAATAAGGACACCTGCAAGTCGTTATGCTAATCGACTCTAAGGTTAATTGTCATGCAGAGTTTCTCTGTGTGCATATATCTTTAACGGTCATTACTTCGGAGCACTTTTCGTTCAAATGTTGTATTAAGGGAAAGCCTTCAAGTATTTCCGTTCAATTCTTGGCCGACTGATTAGCAAGTGTACGTTTGGCAATCCAGTGGTTATGAGACGTTGAACATTTCAGCAGCAGAAATTAACGGGGCGTTCCTTTAGATATTTTTTCTCTCTCTTTCTCTCAATTAGATTCGTGTCGCAAATTCTGCCGCATTGCGACCGTGGCATTGCCTCTTTGTTACGTTTTCCCGTGTACTTCGGTGACAGAGGTAACATGCTAACATTTTCCCATGGTTCATGATACCATATTGGCAGGCCTTGTAACAAAACCCACAGCAACATTCTAATATAAAATAAATAAGCCCCATCCATTTCCGTACTGCGGAGATAAAGTCGATATGAATTTAGGTAGTATAAGTTGCAACCGACGCAGAGAAATTCTTCGATGTAAAATGAAACTTTCACAAATTCTTATCCTTTGAGACTCAATATAGACGAAAATTTGAGCCCAAGTTTGTCCAGTTGGCTACTAAAAGCACAACGATACGTGAATTTTCAGTTAATTATCACCCAATCGCAAATTTACGTCACTCAAAATTTTCTAAACTTCCATGATCATCTTATTGTCAGATAAACAAAAGTTCAATTTTCACCATGACTACTGATTTAAGGAATAGGAAATCTTCTCATCTCTCAAGTTCTTATACAAGTACAATTTTACGAAAATGGGGAATATATATGTTTTAACATATTCCACTAGGAAAAGTCTTTCCTGCATGCATTGAGATACTGAAAATAACCTTAACAATAATTGGATATACCCGCGAATTCATATTTCATAACTTTGATAGTTATCCTTGAAAAAAATAACTTTCTGAAAGCATGGAAATAAATCAAGCAAACTTATAGATATGAAATTATTTTGAATACCTGCCTAAATGATCAACAAACGTTTCCTAATTGGATACTGATATTTGCTGCTCTGATTCTACTTGGAAAGTTACATCTGACTAAATTAAGTGAAATTCCTCATTTGTCTTTTGCACAACTATATCACAGGTTTACTCCTATTAACCTGCTCGATTACTTCTTGATAAGTAGAAATCCGGATTACTCGCAGAATCTCTAGGGCACTTCAGATAGAAGTCACTTTACTTTCTAATCACGCCTTCCTGAAGCCGCAGTAACTCAAAGACACTCCGTGCAAAGAGTATGGAATATAGGGTTAGTCAATAGATATGCTGAAGGGATTGATGGATTTAAGACTGTGACCATTACCATATAAATCCCACGAGTATGATTATAGAAGCGATGGACGTAAAACCAAAGAGTTTTACCAATGATATCAAAAGAAAAATTGCTATATATTTTCCATGTTTAACTCGATAACGGTCTATAGCTATTTGGCAACAGCCCACCGTAATCTTACAAAGATGCAATCGATATTATATAAATAATAATAGGAATGGAAAATGGCTGAATGTGCGAATCTAGCTGAAATAGCATATCTGGGGAGACACAATCAGATTGCGAAGCTAGTACATCAACGGCTGGGTATAAAATATCTACTTTTTGATGAGGATATAGTACCGTATTACAAATATCAACCTGTTCCTCTTAGAAAGGAATACCGTCATCCTATATTGGGATAGACCAGTCTTGACGGATAAAATTATAAATTATAACAGACCAGATATCTTACTAATTGATAACGTCAACAAAATGCTATAATCATCGACATAGCAGTGCCTTTTTCCCATAACATCCGAAAAACCGATATGTAAAACAGGGACTAATATGAAGAGAAAATGGCAAATAAAAGGTATTTGGACATTAACGGACATTTGGGCCATCCCTTTGGTTTCTTTTGCAGAAGGGCTTGTGTCGAACAACGTCATAAAATATATTGAGAAACTTGGTTGAGAAAAAAATATCATACACAATGCTAAAAAAGCAATACTCTTACAAACGTGCCACACTGTGCGCAAGTTTCTTAATTGAGCGGAAAAAATCAGGAATCTTTTGGGTTAGGGTGAATTCCCTCTCCATGTCGAGAACCTGGTTCATTCCAACTAGGGGACAGGAGAAATTTTTCTAGCATAAACGCTAAGAAGAGGAGGAGTAATAATAATTATTATTATTTAGTTTTTTTAATGGGGCGTATTTTAGTCAAGATTGATCATTCTTACAATAAACCCTTTACGAACACACACACCCATACAAACAACCATGCCCTGACAAGGATTCGAATTGGGACCTAAGTGCTGAAAGGTTAGAATGCTAACCACCATAATAACGAGGCCAATAAGACATTATCTTAAAGGCAATTCATCGATAACGCAGAGTTCTATCGCTATTTTTTAATCTTAATAATGGTAAAGGAATCATTTGCTTCTTTCTTATGGAAATGTTTCATGAAATTTTTATTTCCTCTGCACATTCGTCCCAAAAGAAAAGTGAGAAATCTCTCTCAATTCCCACACACTCAAGTGGTTCACAAATGTCGAGTTTAATTTCAACGTACTATATAAAAAATTGTTCATTCAAAGGTATCATTTTCAGATGTATCTAGGTCTGAATACGTACTACTTCTGCTTATCGGAAGATCCTTGGCATAGATGTATTAATTTCTTCCTTCCCTTACTACACATTCCAATTCTTTCAAGTTGTCAAAATCCTTTTACATTTTTTTCGCTTTTCATCCACCACTTCCCCTATTGCTTCCATCCAATTTTTCTGCAATTCCCTGGTTTTTAACCGTTTCCATCAGGCGCTAAAAATAAGAAGTAATGCCACAAAGGGAACCAATAAGAAACTCATTCATTTCCTTAGCTCTCAACGAGGCTTCTCCCTGCACTATTTAGGCCAACTACGAAGTTCTCTGAGCGAAAAAAAACCTTCACCGTTTTCACATCAAACGATCCATGACTTGATCAGCAATTCTTTATTTCCAAACGATGAATCATGACGCCTCAACCGGGAGAAAATCTCTCATTTTCTCAGGTGAAAACAAAAGGATTAGAGAGAGAGAGAGGAAAAGAAGTCCGTTATTCGTCATCGGCAGTGGGTGACGAGACTGATTACGTGAGGAAACTCGTCTTCGCAGCGATCCATTCTTTCGGGCCGAGATGAGATTCCTCTTCTCCCTCACTCCCCATCTTAGGATCGAAGGAGAAAAGATGCGCCTGTTTTCATCAAAAGCCTACATTTGGATTCTGTATCCGTTTGACGTGAACGATCTGTCGCCGGTTTGAGACGAGGACGTGTTTGAGCAGCTTCCCTCAATTCAATACCGCCCTACTCTCTCTCCCCATTGCTTTCTCTCGGCGTAGTTATCAGCGAATTGAGAGAGTGGCAAACTCCCATAGCGTCGGAAGCGTCTTGTTGAAACATTTAGAGAGGAGAGAGAGAAAGTTGTGAGGAAAGAAGAATGGAGAGGTTGTATGGTGAGGAAGAGTGATAGCGAGCGGAATGGAAAGGAAACAGCGAAGGGGAAGGTGAGAGGACGTAAAGAAGAATTGGAGATGGATGGAGTAAAATAGTGAATAAAATTGGTATATCAGGGATGGACAAACTTTAATAGTTCATGTGTCAATTATTTAATTTATACTTGGGATGCAGCATTTAAGCTACATGAATCAGAAGTAGAAAAGAGAAATGAAAGACGCACCTTTCTATCGCGTCCCTATTTTGTTTTTCTATTAATTTGTTTGGGTTAAATTGTTTCGTTTGGTGTATTTCTAATTTAAAATACAAAAAGTAGCTCGATAAACGATAATAGGAATCGTAGCCCAGCCAACTAAACCTAATCAACCAATAGAACTTATTTTGACTCACTGGAGAAGGTTTAATATATAAGAATTACTGAGAAAATTAACAATAGACAACCTGCAAATATCATTTAAATAAATTGGAAAGATCATTTTTTTATGAATGAATCACAGATATGCAAAAGATTGGATGGATTATATTCTGTAATTATTAGGGCAAGATTGAAATTAAAATTCTTTTAAGCCATACGATATCGAGTCTCTTCTACATTTAACCCACAATAGAGACAATGAATATGTTGAAAGAGGACTCAAAAAGTTTATATTGACAATAAAAGGGGATAAATAAATAAACTTTTCATAGGTACAGATATACTGTAGATGGCTCTTAGGTATAGTCAGCATTCGTGTAGATTATATTATTGAAATAAGTGTACTTCTGACTGTAAGGTATAGAAATTATAATAAGAGCGCTTCAGCTGATGGCTAATCTATATAACAAATTTGATGGTCACTATGAATGAAACTCATTCAATCCAGACAATCAGTGGTACGATATAAAATTGCTACCCTTCGTAAATTATTGTATATTATTTATCGCTCTTTTTATCCATTACTTGTCTTACATTTTAACAGAAAATGTAATTTTTATACATTGTATTCTAGTCTTATATGTTAATTTTCTATTTCTCATTTGCTGCTTATGTGTTTTTGCGGATATTTTTACACCCCCTTCCTTGTGGATTGCCGCACAGTGGGGGTCTTCTTCAACCTTCAGCTGAGAAGATTTTTTTCCCTAAAAACCTAATCTTTTTGTTTTTCTTTTTGTTCTATAATAACTTCAATTAAATTTCAATTATGTAGTGACATTTGAGGTTAAGTGGATTAGAGGCCAATAGGTCTAACCTCGCCTAATAAGGGGTTTTTAATATTATTTCATCATCTATTTCAGATACAACCAAAAGAAGAGGATTGGCAATTCGCAAAGGAGACCGATATCTTGGAACAAGGGCATCCAGGTGGACCCATGGTGGAGATCCACAATTCCAAAGAAAGAGTGTTCCATCGTTTCATGGGAAACATGAGTAATGCGCACAGAAAAGCAAATCAACATACGGACGCACACACTGTAAGCATTCTTGTTCCGTATTCTAAGAAGGCACAATTACAGTGCAAGATAAAAATATTTTAAGGTGATACCCGATGATACACTTAGGAGAAAGGGAAAAGATTCTGAAATTTAAAACCATACTCACACACTGAAGCAGTTGGGTGGGCCGTACTTAAAATGCCGAGATAGAAATAGAAAGAAGGGAAATCAATAAAATGAAACCAAGAAAAGTAAGCTTTTTAAATACAGTGGAAATCTCATGCCACATAGGAATACTTTATTTACTGCAAGCAAAATATTCGAAGCGAAAATTACCTAATAGTACTACCTTTGCCGTTTGACGGCTATGGTAATTTAAGAGACGAGAGACTGGATAAGATGCTAAGCTACTCAATCAGAAATCCGATTTACATTTATGTATCGAGGTAATGAGACTGTTACCATACTTGATGATGAAATATGATGATGAAGGTGAAAGATGAAGGGAAACTGTAGGTTGCCAAGGAGAGCGTACTTTAAATGACATATTATATTAGCACATTTAGTAAATTATGGCGAATGACTAAAGGATGTCAACATTAAAAAAGTTTAGGAATATAGTTTAAACGTACATTTAGACTGCTATTACTAACTATTATAGGGGATATTTTATTGTTTTATTTTCTTTTTCTGGTTTTGCATGGTATATTTTTCTTTAAACATTTATTTATTTTCTGTAGAAGTTGGGCACAAGACTTGAAGTCCTACGGAATAACTTCTATTTTATTTTGAATAAGACCGAATGATCATATTAGAAAGCAACGGATCTGAGGTAAAATAATTAAATCATGAAGAGAGAAGGCGAAAGGGATAAGCGAATTTTCATTTTCATCAGGAAAAATAATTCATAATTATTTTATCGAGTTACGCTTTTCCTCGAATTTTACTATTGGTTTTGGTTGGTGACAGTCCAAAAGCCTATCACCATATTGACCGTATATTAATGACGGGGTAGGGCCACTATGAGTAGAGCTATTCAAACTAGTTATATTTCAAATAAACTTTCGGCCTTATCGCCGGCAACATTTTTAGTCTTTCTACGGAAAGGTTTTTACAGATACATATAGATAGTTGTTAAAAAGATGGTTAGTACAGATTTTAATATCGTAGGCACTGATAGACATCATTCACGTTAATTTGCCCGATGACGGTTCGTGCGTGGTAGTACGTGGAACATTTTAGGGGCATTTGCCTGCCATGTGTCATGATGTGAATGATGTACGTGTGTAACTACCCCCTTAGAAAGCGCTGCCTCATGAATTTTGTGAGATGGACTATGATAATTTACGCTATCGCTTATGACACTGAGTGTCGGTCAAGTTAACACGAATCAGTTATGCATAAAAGTTTTGGCTGCTGAAATAGCAAAGGAAGAAATCTAGGATCTTTAGGAACGGCGCTTCCAACTTGGAGCCATTTAAGGTACCGCGAATGACCTTCTGATGACGCTCGAGCTTTTAAAGGCTTAAACCAATTCAAAGGAGAAAGGTTAAAAGTTGGGCATTCACATACGCAATTATTTGCCTTTATCTTAATACTTAGCGAAACTCCAAAAGGGTCGCGGTTGGCATTTCTCTGGAAGCGATGGATATCATCAGTGACCTAAACGCGGTCGGATTTTATGTTCTGTGAATTTTGGGATCTCATTGCATGGATGGAGATAAGGGGTGGGGAAGGATGAGAGGCAGGTTATATAAAAGAAGGAAGTGAAGCAACAATTTTTCGTGATACTAGTGGTTTCAGACAAGTTATTACATGCTCTCCGATTTAAAAACATCAATAATGTATGAGTTGTCTTTGGGAAGAAACAAGAAAAAACGGACAAAAACGAAAGTTTTAAAAGCGATAGCGGAAGGCATTTCGGTTTCGGACGAGCTCAACCAACATCGGTCCGAGTCGTTTTGCAATTATATGTGGAAATAAGCGAAGAGTGATTTTCATTTCTACTTTTGATCCAACCAAAGGGTTCTTTAAGGCAATTTTCACACGACTAATATGTTCTTGTAGTAGGTATGTATTCCCTCGTAATTAGCAATAGTGCATCTGAGGGGTGCTATTTTAACTTCCAAAAAATGAAAAATTAGACATGCTTGATATTTATTCATTACATGTGATGACTACAAATAGGCTTCATGTCAGGTGGTAGTCAAAGTCATTCAACGGAAATTGAACCCGGGACAGCTTTCATCAAAAGCGGTCTTGTTACATAATTTGGTATCTGGGAGTCCCAAATATATCCATACATTAGTAATAACACATAACTCATTTAATAAATCTTTTTATATATAACCAACGCGTATTTTTTGCTAACTTCCATGGTGTTTCCCATCCCCAGAGTGGATTATTGCTCTGAAAGTATGCCATTGCAGATGCCGAAATTCATACAGATTTAGTTCATCCAAAATTTGATCGTCAACAGTTCCTATGAGAGTTTCATTTCCTCCATTAAATTTCGATAGAAATACTTGAGTCAATGCAACTAATATGGAAAGGTCATTACCGAAATAAATAACTTTCTTTGCCGAAAAGAACCTCAAAGATATCTTCTTTAACGATGACTTGTATGCCACTGAATTCCACAAACCTGAATACTGACGCACTCTGAGAAAGTAGTTTTTTGTGCATGAAAATTTTCAATAAATAGAAAGAGAATGTTTTTTTTCTCTGAAAGGGAATTTTTGTCCCATATTCTCTCAAGTTTATCGAGTCCTAGCAGCAAGTCGCTGGGCAAACAGACAAAAATACAAATAGAAAATATTAGTTGGTTCCCGAACAGCAGCGAGCATTATTTGCTGCGATAAAACGCACTCTACGAGAGGATGAGGAGTTAGATTGGGGAGATAATGCAGGATGTAACGGGGAAAGGGAGAAATGAAAGCCAGGGAAGAGTAGAAAGGGAACCTGGGAGAGAAGTCGTAGAGAAAGGGACAGATGAAGTGATACTCCTCATCTCTCTCCCAGACTCGTTAGATAAGAGCACGGTGGAAGAAGAAAACTACGCATTCCCCACCTTCACTTTAAGCTAGTGCGTGGGAGGGCCGCCAGGATCGCTGCCTTCCGAGCGTTGGCGTCACCAAACAGTCAAGCCCGCCTCTTTTCTTGTAACCGCGCGTGTAATAAACCGCATCAAGCGACATCTGTCGTTCGGAATGCAGCGTTCGGAGCGGTGCTATGCTCGGGCGCGTGTTTTGTCGCATAATGTAGCAGTTCCTTCTCTTTTTTCCCCGCGGCACGTCGCGAGTGGGAAAAAATTTCGAAGTTCACTTTTTTCCTTCATCTCGTCGGCGGTGTTAAGGAGTTTTGAGAGGTAAAGAGTCGGCAGTTCACCTGGGGAGATTGTCTCGGTTTGCTGCTGTTGACATGCTGGTGGGATGGTGGTGTGGGGGAGGGAATGGATGAGGAGAAGTGATGACGAAGGATGCGCCAGGATGCTTCAAGGATTAGACGGCTCTAGGATAAAATGTCCTCGTGGATGCAGACGTTTATGTCTGATAGGAGTCTGAGGGATCAGGAAGTTGAAAAGCGCGATTTTGTTGAGTTTTAAATCGACGTGTATACCTACATAATTGAGTGGAAACGTACATTAATGGGATGGAATCGTAGTTTTGAGGAAAGCAACCGTAAAGATATTTCGAAAATATTTTCCCAAGTTAGTAATTTCCTACACATCCCGTTTCTTTTTGTTTTACACGGAGTAAGGTGTTTTTAAATATGTAAAATCAATTCCCAAATTAGCTAGTTGCTTAAAATAAGTTACTATGTTTGTTCCTGAGCCCACAATATCCCGATAGCTTTACCTTCGCTGCCCAAGATGGAAGTTTTACTGAATTCCGCGGTTTCAAATTTCATTTTCTTCAAATAAAAGTTATGATTAGCGGAAATCCGAATTTTGTAAATCAGGTCAACAAATGTTTGAGGAATCAGAAAAAAGCATGATTGGATTTCTAGCTGGGGTAACTGGGGATTCGATTTATATTAAAGGAAAAATCCATAAATTTAGGATCTGGATCCAGATCAGAAACGTTGCTATACCCGTTTTATGCTTAAAATTTACATCAAGAGTTTATTCAGGAATGATCTTTAATTTTACAGCAACCATTATTAATGAATATCTCAAATTCTCAATGAAATAAGACTAAGTTAAATTCCAAGTCGGTAATAGTCACTCAAGAGTTCAGTGTAAATATTTGACACATTTATTATTCATATTAGGTATTACCTTAAGGAAAATGTATAAGAAAATTAAGATGATTGTTTTGATTAGAGATTCAACAGAAAGTTGACATTAAATATAAACTTAGTTGTAGTAAGACATAGATTANTGCGATTTGTGAAATTTTATGACGAACTGCCTTCGGGAGGCTTTGGAGGGGTTGTCCTCCCGACTAGGGTGAATATCAGACAATATTTCTCCCCCTCTCTTAAGTTGATTCTATGATTTCGTAATTTTACCTGTATTGTATGTATTTTGTTATTTTGGGATTACTATTGTTCTATTATGATCGATGAATGATGTATGATTATATATACGGTTGCAACCTTGGAGTAGGTTCCATATTGCAGCCTAACCAATGATAATAATTATATGTACGGGATGGAAGGACCGGAGGCGAGACTAGCCGGCGAAAACGAGTTAGCCTACATTAAACTCCTTAGAATAGATACGTGGATTAAGTGGGGGAGTAGAAAATAATTGGCAAATATTTCGAGAGGATCATACCAAAAGTACAAGTATTATAAATACCATGGTCGTCCAAATTATGTTTTTATAACGAAACCCAGCAATGATTATGATTGATACTCCAGTAGTAGCAGTAGTGTTGTTTAATTGATATTTATTATTATTGTATTTTATACATTTTTAGTATATCGAAAATAATAAGCCAAAATTACCGTGTTTGTATGCGATAATAAGTATGATCTTTTAGACAACCAATAAACAAATAACCCAATCGACGAGAAGAGAATTAAAAATTCTACGCATCATTCACGCAGAATTAGTGCTTAACATAAATCATTTGGAAATGATTTTGATATAAAATTGGGAGCATTTGGTAAGTCTCGTCATGCGAAAGATATTTCTATTTCGGAGAGCCGGAAAAAAACCGAGGGCAACTTCTCTCATTCAGATTAGCTCAAACGCTTTAGTATTTTGGTACTTCTCTCGTCATGCTGTCGTGTGCTCAGTTGAGTATTGAAAGTTATCGCTCGATGCTTTATTTTCATAGCATTTTTAACAACGTGAACTTAGAGGCTTTTTCCATCCTATACAGCTATCTTTTATGGGTATGCCCCAATTCAAGGATTACTAGGAAGGCCTTTGTGCCCCATATCCAACAACTGTGCCGTTTAGCTTCATAAAATAAACAAACAGAATAACAGGTAGATGATAATAAAATGGCGGAATAGAGATCTTTAACGTCATATGCATGAAGACACGTTTTGAGCACTTATTACTGAAAAAAACGTCAAATCCTGGGCCGAGTCATTTCCGCAAGAGCAGTTTTCCTTTTATTGACTATATAATAGCCAAGCATTGAACAGCAGAGTGCGGTTTTTCCGGTCTTGATCATGAATACAAAGGTCCATTTTGCTCTCTGCCATCAAAATTCATCACTAAAGAATTTTTCTATCTCTCCCTGCTAAAGAGGGTGCTCATATCGGTTGTAGGTACAAGATGCGAGATAATATTTTCAGTGATGTTCGATAACGTATCAACTACGTTTATGTAGTATTACTCAAAATTTAATTTATTCCGTTTTTATAAATTTCCATTAAAGATAAATCTGGAGAAAGGGAGTTAACGATCGAAGCATTCAAAAGTATTGCATAAGTCGTATTCGATTCGATGTTAAATGAAAAGCAATCATAACTCATTAAATATCTCTAGGGACTTCTCTCGTAATAGGTTGATTCCCACAATGTACGAAATCTGCATGGAACATAAAATTTAATATAAAATATGGATATAAAATTTGTTGATATTGAAATGCACCATATATTGATTTAACTTCATTTCTTTCCAAGGGCATGATTTCCAAATGTATAATTCCAAGTGGATTTTTAAACCCATAAAGTAGTTTTCTTCCGTAAACTTTTTCCAAGCTATCTCTGAAGAAGTGTTAACTGTAAGAAAAGATTTAGTATTATCAATATACCGAATAAAAGCATTTTACTATTATTATTATGACTTGTAACGTCCCCCTAAAGACTTCACCTGTTTTTTAAACAGCACATCTCTGCAACTAACCAGGAGCAAACCCTCATATGAGAGTTTACTGAGAGGGAAAGTGGAAGGATATGGAATATAAAGTAGTATTCATTTGTTTCTTTGACATTGAATCTTGAAAGTAAATGTCGTCCGAATTAGGAAACACACAACAGATTACGAGGATCAACTCGGAGATACAGTATATTTTACTTTTGTTCGCTAAACATAGATTGTCTGTTCCTTACATTCAATATTTTCCCAAAACTCCATTGACGGAGCCAAATGCATAGCGATTGATTATGAGTAAACGAAACAAAAGATGCAATACTATGACTGAATCTGAAATTCTCTGGATACTTAGATAAGGGAGAGTAATTTAAAAGAGAAATTCACATTTTAGACTGGAAAGATTCGGTAAATTTAATACTGAGCCAGGAAATTTTGATCAGAACGAGACGGAAAAATACTTCCGTTCTTCTTTTGCCTGCGATTATTATAAATTTAGGGCTCTATATTGATATTACAAAGAGTGAACGCAAATAAAATTTGCCTTAGGTGGGGGCAATGGGAATGAGGCGACTATGCAAGACGAGGATTGAGGTAATTTTGCTTTCATCACAGATCCAGAAGGCTGTATGCGAGGAAAATCCTACTAAACTTTGCCCAGTAACCGAATGAGCCTGAGTTTTCATATTTTCAGAGTCATGAACAACAATAAGGCGAAAGTAAATTAATCCTACATTTTTACTATCTTAAGCCAAAATAAAAAAAATCCATCAACGTGTGGAATCAGGAACAGCGTTCCCATAATATCAAAATGGGACCACCGCGCCGTTGCATTAAATTGAGCAATCAAAATCAGCTCTAAGGTGGCGATTCCATCACAGGTGAAACAGCTCCTCACTCCCAAAACGTTTCCCTCCGATGGGAGTCACTCCTTTCTCCCAAAGAAAAATAACAGCGGGGATAGAGGCGAAGGTAAATGCAAAGCGATCCGCTTACAAAAGAGATTCCAATCTCCAAACGAAAACCACTTCGGATCTACACCGACGAGGACGAGGGAGGCGTAGAAAGATACGCCTACGGATCCAAATTGCTGGCAACGATTTTGCTGCGGAAATTCAACCGTTTAAACGATTCAGATCGGATCTTCGTGCGGGAGATCTCTATGAAGTGGATGCTGGGGACGCGCCGACTTATTATCTTCAGCCCTGGAATTGAGTTACGCGAATGTGTATGCTCCGAAGTTTCTTGTGCCGAAAGAGTGCAGACGGGGAATTCTCTCGCTCCGGAATGATTGTGGATGGAGCTATGGCCGTGTATGCCTTTTGTTGCCGCTGGTGCTATGACGATAGCATGAAGAGTTTCTTGAAAATAGAATCCATTTAGCGTGCAGTGTGTAAGGGGAGAGAATAACGAAGCATTTTTATTAGCGTTGGCAGAGTAAACCGAAAAAGTGTGGAATAAAGCCACTGCTTTAGATGTAATAACCTAACGCAAGTGAAGAATTCTATTATCTTGTGCCTAAGCCAGGCGGTGGGGAATTTGCAGCCTAGGGATGGCCTATGGCGTAAAATAGAGTAATTTTTGAAGCTAGCGCTCGCTCTTCATTGAAATCTCAGTTTATAGTTTTTGTAAATTTAATGATCTCCATGATAATAAAATTACTAAAAATATTTGAGCGTTTGTTAGATTTCAATTTGTTGTACAATGACCTCTCATGAAGCCAAGAATTTGAATTCTTTGTATTTTGGAATTGTATTTCTTTAAATATCTCAATTTTCAGCAATTTATCGTACATCGTTGTTAAAAGTTCGATAACCATCAAGTAAATCGCTCCAAAGTATAATAAAATAAATTTAAAATGATCGTACGGCGGTGACAACTTCTGGTAACTTAAAAAACTGAATTCTGGAGAAATGGGCATTTAAATTTCGCCTCTTTGTGCGGATTCAAGTACGGGCGGTTCTCAACGTTTCATGAAGGAATGGTTAACGAGATAAACGACATTTTTTGAAGATATTGTATGCGATTTGTGAAATTTTATGACGAACTGCCTTCGGGAGGCTTTGGAGGGGTTGTCCTCCTGACTAGGGTGAATATCAGACAATATTTCTCCCCCTCTCTTAAGTTGATTCTATGATTTCGTAATTTTACCTGTATTGTATGTATTTTGTTATTTTGGGATTACTATTGTTCTATTATGATCGATGAATGATGTATGATTATATATACGGTTGCAACCTTGGAGTAGGTTCCATATTGCAGCCTAACCAATGATAATAATTATATGTACGGGATGGAAGGACCGGAGGCGAGACTAGCCGGCGAAAACGAGTTAGCCTACATTAAACTCCTTAGAATAGATACGTGGATTAAGTGGGGGAGTAGAAAATAATTGGCAAATATTTCGAGAGGATCATACCAAAAGTACAAGTATTATAAATACCATGGTCGTCCAAATTATGTTTTTATAACGAAACCCAGCAATGATTATGATTGATACTCCAGTAGTAGCAGTAGTGTTGTATATATGTTATCAAACTAAAAGCTTAAAGTCATTCGGCATAAAATTAGCGGAATGTTAATTGCCAATTCGCTTCCTAAAAAGGTGAAATACTTGAAAAGTTATGTTGCGATAAAGAGATTTTCATCTATCTAAAATAGAATTCTGCAAAATCTTTAATGACCAAGCCTCTATACAAGTGCTAAATTCCAATAAAACGGAATAAATTGAATATAAATGGAATAAATTTTATAAAAAATAAAATGGTATTTTCAATTATACCCAGAACGAGAAAATATATTCCAAATATTTTCCAAGTTGAACCTTAAGGAAGTAATTCCAATATAATTCGATAATTTTAGGAAAGGAATCAAATAGTAATCAATGAAAGGGAAGATTTCACAGCAAATCAGTGACGAAGCCCAAAATAAATATACGAAGTTAACAATCCAGAAATTGGAATATGGAGGTAACTTTGCTTAATTAGTTTAAGGTATTCAGCCAATAGTAGTTAGCAGACGCGCTAATGCGTATTTCAAGATATATTGATGACATTTCACGAAATACTGATTATGAATTGAAAATAAAGTCGAATGCAGACTTCTTGAATTATTGCTTTTTCATACTAACGCAGTCAACTCTCGATTGTCTTAGGCAAAGAATTAAAACAAATATGTATTTTCGCGTTCAAATACGAACAGGACTGACGTAAGACTGACCTTTCCTATGGAACCGTAGGAGTTTGGCTTCAGTGACATTATTATTTTTACTATTAACTTTTACAATGAGTATAAACTCAAAGTTTTCTGGCCTTATACAGTGGAACTGCATCTAAAATAATTACATAACGTACTTATTATTTTCCACAGTTTATTTACAAATGACCGGTTTCGACCAAGACAGTCATCTTCAGGTCAAAATGCGGTTATGCGGAAAATACGAAGCAATTTTATCTTACGGTGAGGTTAGGCCAAAATGGCTTCTTTCAATAAATTCGACGGAGCGGCGATTTACTTTGTAGTATTCCATGACAGGTGTTGAAAAAATAACCACTTTTCAAGGGAAACTGGTAAATTTAATCTAAAATTACTTTGCACAATACTACATAACTACATCAGACACATGACATGTGATTCAAGTAAAAATGACGCTTATGCGTCGAAACATGTCGTGTGTCTGATGTAGTTATGTGGTATTGTGGAAAGTTATTTTAGATTAAATTTACCAGTTTCCCTTGAAAAGTGGTTATTTTTTCAACACATGGCTTCTTTCCATCTAACCTCTGTAGTAATGATAATGATATTACACTATCAATCAAAAACAGCTGAATCAAATTAACTAACATCTAAAACATGAATTAGTACATCCAAGAAAACCGGCAAATATATATACAATATAATTGGTAGAAATAGTAGACACAAACTGTTAGGCAATCTAGTTGATAAATAAAAACTAACACAAATAACACAAATAACACAAATATTTGGGTTGTGGGGGAAAAAGTTCTCAACTGAAAGTTTACAGAGGAAAATGCTCGATGCGGGATTACACCCACACAAGAGGACGGACGAAGAAAACCGCGAAAATACAGAGGTAATAAATATAGTATAGCTAGTGGGGGAAATCATCGCCGCTGGAAAGATCCGCGGTCGCGTGAAGAATGCTCTTAGTGAGTCCATACAACAATAAAAAATAACACAAAATGTGCGCAAACTTAAATGAATAGTTATTTACGAAAATTATAAACATGTTTAGAAATAGAAAAGAATGTTTGAATTGTTCGTGTTTTGATTGTCCTCCCCCCATATCTAGTCTGGATATTTTACTAATTTGTCTCGATTAGCTAACTAGATTTGATTCAAGAGGAACTCAATAAGCCCGCAACGGAAAATTAAAGTGAACAGGTTTTAGTTGCATTAGTTTCCATTGAAAATGCCTATTCTAATCCACGAGTGATGCGAGACACATGTAATGAAATACTTGCCGCAAAATACGAGACGTGGTCGCGGTGAGCCCACCTGAAAGTGGAGCGAAGGTCTGTGTTCCTGTAATCCGCGTTCGCGGTAATCCAAATCCCTCTAATTTAAATCTCTTTAATCCCAACTCTTCCTCGGGATCAGCGGCAAAAGTGATTAGGACGAAGCGATGTGGGCGGAGGAAAGTGAGATTTAATTTTTAACAGCTGCGGCGAATACGTCAACTAGAAACCAATTCTTGAGGCTGAAACGTTACTTTTATGTAGATTGAGTGATAGGTTATTATTTGTAAAAGCCCTTTCGTGAAATGAGCAAATTCTTGGTAAATATAAATATGAATACACAAATAGAAAATGGATTTAAACGATTAATATGCTTATAGAAAATAAACTCAACATGGAAAAAATCGGAAGTTAAATTTAACACGAATGACGTAATATTTATGTCTTGGAGAGAGGATGTAATCCTGAATGGAAAATTTGATGCTTTTCACTTATTTTATGCACTATTCCAGTGCCATTATGTGGGACGTCACTGCTAATCCTGTTGCCAGATTGTAATTGACATGGCATGGTAGTTACGAGGTTAAAATACTTGCCTTTAAATTGGGAGACCTGGGTTCTAGTGATCGCCGTTTCTTTATTTTTCACTCCTGTTTATCTTATGGTTTTAATGCGACAGGGTGACATCTCTATAGGAGTTGATCCAACGCCAGCTGTCCATAATTTAAAGCTGAGGTAATTAGTTGTGATAGTTCTACGCTGTGTTGTCATAGTTCTACGGTATTAAAGGAAATATGTCAATCGCGCAATTTAAACAAAATGACTACACCGTACAGCCATATCATACATTATACTTATAAGTCAGTCGTATCGCAAAGAATCGTGAATTCGTAACTTTATGATACTGTTATGCCGTTACTTATGAGATTACTATTACAGAAAAAAAGAAAATTGGAATACGGGTGTTAATGAATTGGAGCTTTAAAAACACTCCGTAAGCCGTATGTCGGCAGGAAAACTTCCCATTTTCCTCTAAACGCGAGTTCCGCCGGCCGACATACGGCTTACGGACTTTTTAAACCTCTAATTACCATTATACTCGCATAATAGTAATTTTATTATAAATATTGTAATTTATTTTCATTAATTATCTGTCATGCATTGTTTATTTTCATCATTAGCATTACAATGCACTTTAGCTGAAAAACAACTCAAGGGACTTCTCTGGAAACGCTAAGTTGAGAACGCAAGCTAATCCGATAAAAAGAAGTGCAACACCACAGCCGAAAAGGCCATGAATAGCCATTGTATCGCGCATATAGACGCGTGACAATTATGATGATTAGGGGAGGACTTGCGGTCGCAAGTACGTGACTGGCTTTGCAAAACAGCCGAATTAAATTTCACAGCGATCTAAAGGGACCCGGAGCGAATAAATTTATCGCTTTCGGCGATGTTGCTGGAGATGAAATGAGGATGGCGCATCGGAGTCGACTGCAAACATAGCAGGAACTCGCGGAAAGAAATGGAAAAATGGAGTATTGATATATGATATTTAGCCAGCCCGATGAAAACCATGGCGGGAAAAATAACGAATGTTTGCGCGATTTGTTACGAGAGGCATCAGCGTCAAGATATCTTCAAAGGAATTTGGAAGTCTGATGACAGACAACTCTTGCGCAGACGATATTTTCAGGGATTTCGAATATTCTATATTTACGAGTGCGGATACCCGTAGCGCACACTTTAGGGGTTTGGATGGCGACGTAGTATTTAAAGTCCCGTGATATATTGAGAGCGCAAGTGATGCAGATGCGAATTTTATTGCGTACAGTTTACATAAATTTACCTTCATCCTTCTGAATTATATGTTACTGAATGGTAAGTAACTTTAGTGAAAGAAGTTGGCCGTATATAGAGCAATATGTTGATCATATGCACGATAAATGAGAAATGCCTTCTTGGGGAACGTGAAAGACTGGAATCAGTCCTGAAATGTAAATTTGTGATGTACTTGCAGAAAAATCATCATTAAACAGAGAAAAAATTCGTGCTTTCCATAGGATATTTGATCTACGACCGGTTTCACAAGCGTGCTTGTATCTTCAGATACAAAAAACATAAGTCCAAGAATATTATTATTATTATTAGGTGCGTATAGACCCTGTTTGGATCACGCAAAGCATTCTGACTCATTTTCTACGGTTTTTTCTGACCTTCCAAACTTCTCTCATTCTTTCCCCGTGGATTCTTTTCCTTTCTTCCGTCCACTTTGTCCCTGGTTTCTTTGAGATTTCATTCTCTGATGTCACTTTCCACTTGTCTACCTTGTTTCTGTACGTGTTTCTATCTTCAATTTCTGTTGAGTCTATTCGCGCCCTTTCTAGGTCTCTTCTAACTTGTACCATCCATGGTATTGTGGATTTGACACCTTGTATGTATGTAACTACTTTCTTGGTTAGTCTTGTCGATGGGAGTCTACTGAGGTGTCCGTAAAATTTTAACCTTCTTTTTCTGATGTCTGCTGCTAGGTTGGACATCTTCTCTGTGGTTTTCCTAGAGTGTAGTCTGTATCCCTACTCTGTTAATTTTGGGCCGAGAATTTTCCTCATGATTTTGCGTTCTTCTTTTAGAATGTTTTCCATGTCGCCTTTTCTGTGGAGTGTAAGTGTCTCACTTGCGTATAGTACCTCTGGTTTGATTACTGTGTTGTAGTGCCTGGTCTTTGTGTGTATGGACATGCATTTCTTGTTGTATATATTGTATGTCTTGCCGTATGCTCTCTTCATTTTCTGTAGTCGAGTTTTCTGTGCAATCTTCTCTCCTCCTGTAGGTTCGAGGATCTCACCTAGATATTTGAAGTGTGTGACTCTGTTTATCTCACCGTATTTTGTGTTCAATTTTTGGATATTTAATTTTGAGCAGAAGAATTTAGTTTTCTGGAAGGAGATTTGTAAGCCGACTTTCTCTGCACATTCCTTGAGGACTTCTATCTGTTTGGTTGCTGTTGTTTCATTCTCTGAGAGTATGGCTAGGTCGTCTGCGAAGGCTAGGCATGTCATTTCTGTGTTGTCCTTAGGTCGTCCGAGTCGTATTGATTTCCAGTATCCTTGGTTTTTTAGTTCTTTTTCCCATTCTATGATAACTTTGTTCAGAACTAGGTTGAAGAGGAGGGGGGATAGCCCGTCTCCTTGGCTTACTCCGGTTTTGATCGGGAAGGGCTTAGAAATTTCGCCCATGAATTTCACTTTAGAAGTAGTGTCTGTCAATGTCTGTTTGATCAGTCTTAGTGTTTTGGGATCGAGTCCTTGTTCTTCTAGGACGTTGAACAGAGATTCTCTATCGATAGAGTCGTATGCCTTCTTGAAGTCTACAAATGTGCAAATGAGTGGTGCGTTCCTGATTGCTTTGTATTTCAGTACTGTTTTCAGGTTAAAGATTTGTTCTGCACATGAGCGACCAGGGCGGAAGCCTGCCTGGTATTCACCTATTTTGTGTTCTAGTTGTTCTTGTGTTCTTCGAAGAAGGCATGCTGAGAAAATTTTGTAAGTAACTTGTAGTAAAGAAATTCCTCTGTAGTTGTTCACGTCTGTTCTTTCATCTTTCTTGTATAGTGGGTGTATAAGAGCAATTTCCAGTCGTCTGGTAATTTTTCTGTTTGCCATATTTTCTCGATGATATGTGTGAGTTCCTGTAGTGATTTTGGTCCAAGGTTTTTCAGTAGTTCTGCAATGATACCATCTTCACCTGATGTCCTGTTATTTTTCAGTCTGTGTATGTGTCTGTGTATCTCTTCCTTTGTTGGTGGTGATGATTCTGGGTGGGTATCTGTGTAATTTTCCTTGGGGAATCTGGTGTTGGGTTCGGGGCAATTGAGAAGATCAGAAAAATATTGTGCCAGCACCTGACAGTTTTCCTGATTTGTTAGTGCTAATTTTCCATTTTGTTTTCTGAAGCACACATTTTGTGGTGTGTATCCACGGATTTTTCCTGCGAAAGTCCTATAAAAGTCTCTCGTGTTGTAGTTGCGGAAGTTCTCTTCTATGGAGTCTAGTTGGTTCTTTATGTACTTCCTTTTAGTTTGCCTAATAATCTCATTGAAAAGCTGTTGGCTTTCTGGGGACTTCTTACTGTTATACTCTTGGAATGCTTGTTTGCGCTTTTCCAGTGCCTTTTCGCAATTCGAGTATTAAGAATTAATAAAAGAATATTACCAAGAATATTATAGTATTTAGTAAAATTTACCGCATATCCTTGGACTTACGTTTTCCGGTACTTGAAGATGCAAGGAAGAAACCGGTCATAGGTTAAATATCCTGCGGAAAATTATGAAGTTTCTCTCTCTCTTTGAGAAATTTGTGATCCATGTAAACGCTAATTAACGCGGATGCCTCTCCGTATCATTGGAAGTTATTGCACACTGATATAACTTACACACATGTCGTCAAAACACAATCGTACATAATTGTAGCATTAGATGGACTTGCTAAGAAAGATTAATGGATAATGATTATCCGCAAAATTGTATTAATGTTTGATTAATAACAAACATTAATGTAGTTGGTGCATACACATCTTCATTTGTTCATACACAAGGCCAATTTCAACACTATAATACGTGTATATATCTATCTTATATTTAGTTTTATCTCACTCATGTTGATGGATGTGACTACTTAGATGAAAGCTACTGAGGCATGAATGATGCCAACTGCAATGACAATAATGCAAACCAGCCTCGGTGGCGAATTGATTAGTGTGTTAGCTGATAAACTTAACATCGAGATTCCGGGTTTGAATCCTGGTGAGAGGATGGTTGTTTGTACTCGTCTTCATTAGGTTAATTGTAAGAGAAGTCTCACCAAACTAAAATTCTCCTTAATAAAGACATTGCTATTATCATTATTACTTAATACACAAAAGTAGTGATTTAACTGTTCCTTTTCTGGCTCAGAGAAAAAAGTAAAGACAAAGTAATTCACTTTATCTCCGGAGTGAGACTCATTTCTCAGGACTATCTAATAGTGTAGGGTTTTAGGACCCAACAGGCCTTCTGGCTTTATAGAAACGTAAAAAGCTGACTTTATTTCTTGGTTCCTAAATTAGCTGATACGTTTTTCTGTCCTTTTCATTCATGGGTTGGTGTTGAGGACGGGCCGAAGAATATAAACTCGCCACTTTTTTTAAATGCGTTCTGGGCGATTCCTTGAAAATCAACGCCTTGAACTTGTACACTTGCCACGTGGATTCCATCTGATTTCGCGGAGAAGTTGCTCAGTTGTTCATGCATTTTGAACGGCCGCTGCCTTCTTCATTGCGCCAATTGTCTCTCATTAGAAGTAATGCCTAGTTCTCACCAAGTGAACTCTCTAGCGGAATTTATCTCTGTCTGACGCTGTGCGCGGATTTGAGACAAACTGATCTTCAAACGAGATAACTAGATCTTACTCGCAAACGTGTTAATTCCCCGAGTTATCTAAACGAGACTGGATCTGTGAGTTGCAAAATATATATGTGTAACTGATGAATTTAAACCGTGAAAGAATCTTAGGGGAAATGGTTTATAGTTTGATACTCGGCATTTGGAAGTTCTCGTTAAGGTTTACAAAGCTACGTTCAAGATCACACGAAAAGTTTATAAAAAATCGACACTCGTACGTCTAATTCATTGAAAATTGGTTCTAAAAGTTGGCGAAGTCAAGTTGATATCGTGCAACCATAGAAGATATATTTTAAGAATTATTAGTTGGATTCAAGTTTTGAATAATATGTTGGAAAATTAATGATGCCTTTAGTGTTCATAAGTCGAAGTATACACCTGGTAATTCTGTTATACTCACCTCCAAGATTATTAAAATGCTTTGTTTCTTTCCCGATCTATTGTATCAAAGAATAACAAGTATATTACTCTGCCTTTTGTACTTTAATAATCCAATATTCACTCTCGGAGTATATTTTTATAGAATTTTCTGGAATTAACTAGCAAAATTTCTATCCCGTACTTTTGAATCGATTGAAGATGTGAACGATAGGGTACGAATGTATTTTAAACTGGAGATATAAAATCACGATAAAGTGACAATACGTATAAAAATAACTAAACGAATGATCTTTTGTAGGAATGTTAAAGTTTTGATCAACTTTGTGGATATTAAGCAGATCATTCTGACTTTATGGACTTTAAAAGCTAAGGCATAAAGAAGCGCCAATAAAGATATTTACCAAAAAGAACTTACCTTAATAGGATTTCTCGGTAACCTTCCTTTCTGTAGCTAACATTTCGTCAATAAATTAGAAAAGGAAGTCATTCATTTGCTCAAAACTAATATGCATTAGATAATAGAATAAAACTTTTTATTAACAAAAGTTAAGAGTTGTACTTACAGATAGTTTTCTAATGAATGCAAAATGAATACTAGTGTTATTTAGGAATTTCCAGTCTTTTAGGTAATGAGGTAGCATAAAGTTTTCAAGTATGATGTAGTACATTCGTATATACCATGTGTAAAGTTGTGGACTACCGCAAGTCATCGCGGTACCCTAATTCAGTGGTTCTTAAACTTCAGTACGTTAAGGACTCCATGAAGCTCATAATTTTGTTTCGTGGACCGCCAAATTTTGTGCTTTCATATACATATTGAGATTTTAAGATTGCTAACAAAAACATAAAATTAATTACAATACGTTTAGCATTAAAATGCTTCAATATTTGATTGGAGGTTAGACACAACATTATCTAGGTCCAACATTTATACTCTCGGACCAATTCGGAATATCTAAGGAATATCTAAGGCCGACCACCTAAGGGTCCATAAACGCCATTTTTAGAATCGCTGCTCTAATCTATCGTCTAGCACGACTTTTCGATACCACATGTCCGTGATTTTGCAAGATTTTGTATAAAATATTTTAATTTTTAATTTTTATAAGTCACTAATTACTTCTGTTGATAGCCTGACCTTAACCTATAATCTGGGAGGTGCACAATATTTTTGCAACACGCACACTTTTACGGCAAAGATACAGAGAGTGTAAAATATATAACTTTTGCCGGGAAAATCTCTTAATATTTTTATAGCTGCCATGTATTTTTCAAAAGCAATTCGCAGAAGCGTAAATGGAATTCAAATTATATCTGTAGCAACTACGAGATTCATATGTAGCACGCCACCAGTTCCCACTTGGCGTATCGCACGTAATAATCCCATTCAGTCCTTAATTCGTTATTTATTCTTTTTTTTTAACTCCGGGCAATTAATACCATCACGGCACCACCATCGCGAGCGTAGTTGGTCTTTTATAAGCGGCGATGAATCTCTTAATAGCAGTATCGTTCCCGAGAAATTTTACCAGGGAAAAAACGAAGAGCGACTCTTGCAACGAGCGACGCTTAAAAAAACGGGAGTCGTGTTCCACGGCTGATGTTATTCTTTCGGCTTTCCCGCGCGAAGAGACCTTCGAGAGGCGGAGTTGCGTCCCTTGGCCGCGATTATATTCGAGCGAAAAACCGCGTCGAGACGAAAAACTCGCGTTATTCCCTTTTTGGCGCTTGACCGAAAATAAATCCGCGGGAGGAAAGAGAGGTGGAAAAGCGGTCCTTCGATTCGCGCGAGGTGTCTTCGGGCACTGCGGCGAGATTATCGCTCGAGGGGAGGAAGACGGAGGGAAAAGGATTGATTAGGTGAATAGTGAGTGAGAAGAAAGTAGTACGAGGTGAAATGGGGAAATATTCCGATGAATAAAAATTTTGGTAGAAATAGGATGGCAGAAGGAAAAATATTCAGGAAAGAGAGATGAAAATGCGGCCGTGTTCATCCATGTCGCCTAAAATGAGGAGGTGATATATGTACTTTCATATTTACATGTGTATGCATAAAAAAGAGAAGGAAGAGGTAAACTATTTATATGAATATTAGATACCTATTTAAAGGTCTAAGGATCCATTTGAAGAATAGGAGACTAAACTTTTTGAGAGAATACTTTAACCTTTTCCAAAAATAGGTCAAATGATAGAGGAATTTCATGAGTCATATCTAAAGGTAAAACTTACTTTGAAAGAAAAATTTTAATATTACCACTCAATTTTAAAACTTTAAAAAGCTAATATTCTTTAAACTAAGGTGGGATAAAAAGTTTTGAAATTCATAAGGAATTACTTCAACATCTCTGTTTGAGAAATTAGTATGTATTTAGAATTCTTGATTCCCAGGTGTGGCATAGTGGAATTCCTTCTTTATAATTTGAAATAAGAATTGGCAGTAAATGACACAAAATCCTAAGAATAATAAGTTGATTAGGGATTTAGTTTGGAAATTTATTTGATGCACCTTCTCGTGTACCAGTACATAGTGAAATTGATGCTTATTCCGGAATAAAATTAAGTTTATGCATAATCTCTCTCCATTACCACTCGTTGCTCATAGTGGGTCATAGTTCAGAATTTTTTCAGTTCAGAGTTTTCCATATTTAAATAGTTTGTTATCTCGCCTTTTTTGCTCATTTACTTTAGTTTATCATTAATCTTTATACTAAATATCCTAAATTATATTTATACAAAGGAACTCCCACAAAGTTACGCCTGCGTCTGTATCATACCTTCATTTATTGTTTGTAATGTTATTCAATAACTGGTTTCTAACGCTTTTTAAACATTAGTACATCTTTTTAAAATATGGATGAGTAAGTAAGGTCCTAGCGCAACATCCCTATGAGGGGATAGGGCTTAGTCCGGCGGTATTTACAGTGGGTGACACGAGGTCAGCGCATCGACTTCTACGCCACCTTATTTGGCTTTGACGGGATCGGAGGATTAAGTAAACGAATAAAAAAAAAATATTTCCGCACCTTCAACGGATATCTTAGCATCTAGTATTGTTAGCTATTCAAACGTTTTCGTAATTGTAGCTTATGGTGGATCTACTTTTGATATATTTTCCGCATTTAGTTAAAATGTATGTGGCCTCCAGTAGGCATTTGCTGCTATATCCATTTGGATAGCTAACATATTTCAGATACTTACTTATGGTTATTTTATTTGGTCGTTCTTTCCGAATAGTATCAGAGAATCTAATAGAGTAGATTAGGTAAGATGTTAATACACCCCTTGCCATACGCCACTGGTGGTTTGCGGAGTATAAATCTAAATCTAACATCTAAATCTAGGATAAGAATATTCACCTAGTAATATGGGCAGGAACAGGAGAAAAATCAGATATAGAACTCGCGAAGAGAGAGAATCGGGAATAAAATACGAGAGGCCGGAGGGAGAAAGAATTCGGAGAGGAATAGAAACAAGCATCCGGAGGGGAAAGACGGAAAGAGAGGTGGAGTTAAGGTGAAGGAAAGTGAGGAGAGAGAGCAGGAAAATTGATGGAGAGAAAAAGAGGTATGAAGTGAGGGATGGGGGAGAGATGTTAGCCACCACGTTCGGCCAACGAGTCAGTGGTAGCGCTCTCGGAACTGATGTAATCGGATTGGAGCGGTCAGAATGAGGAGGGGAGAATAACATGTGAATGGTGTAGAGGAGATAGAGTCAAAAGCAGGGGGTTATTTAAAAAACATGGCTCATTCAGAGGTTGGAGGGATATTATGATCTTAACTCAAAACCAGCCTAATCTTTTCCCTTAAATCTCTTTCTCTCCATTGACACTCACGAGAGTTTCAACTCTAAGCTCCTGTTTCTTATGAACACGATTTGTAGAACGATATTAAATATTTGGAGATCGCGAAAGAGATCACCTTTGTGGTTTTTCATATCCTTGCTGAGTAACCCTTTCGGATATCCACTTGCATGCGGTACTGAATTTAAAATGTAGCAGGTAACAGCGGACGTTGTTTTCAAAGTGAAAGGTTAATGATGGCGGGCTTACTTTAAGGAAACGTTATCCTTGAAATACATCTGGATTTAGAGATAATAAAATTTCCATGTGAATCACTATGAGAAATGAAATTTAATGTAGCTTCCAATGTTAACGTTTTCCATTTCATGCAATTTCAATAACGCTGCGGTAATATCCATAGTTAAATATTTCTAACGTTATCTTTGGCGTTGTGAACTTGGATAACCAACCAACCACCTTCTACTCACTATTTGCGTTCGTATTACGTAATTTCAAACAAGATGAACTCTATTATAAGCTAATTACGCTGAACTGGTGATAATATGTCAATAAAGAGAAATATACTAAACATAAAACTAATAAAGCGTCAATATTAAAATTCTATTCCAACTCTATGCTCAACCATGATAGACTGATAGAAAGTGCTTCAGATATAATGTTATGGCTCTGATACGGTTGAACTGAAAGAAAAGGTCAATCTAGTTTGGACTTCCGTGATGAATTTGATAGACCTTTTGCCCTTCTTTATAAACGTTCTCACTCGGACAAATATCCCCATATCACACGGCTGAGTATTGATTGCTGGGTGTTTTACTTAGCTGAATGAATAATATACGTATATGTGATTATTAACCGATTGCTGTCCTTCGGCAAATTGTTTTGATATTTATTAATTAATATTCACAAAACAGCATGTAGATGGCAGACTAATGCCTATTCAATCCTGCAGAAATTGGAAAGGATTTTCGTAGTTTATTTAATGTTCTCATAAATATTTATTATCCTTGAACATGGCCGTACCAAAAAATATGGCCCAAAGAATTGCAATTGCTATCTATTGCTATCACGAAAACATTTGCTCAGTATCATTTGTGATATTTTTCCAGCATGATTGATCGGTAGACTCGAATGGTTCTCGTCGTTTTCTTAGCGTTACTTACGGAGTTTGCATCTTACAATTAGTGCAATTGAAATATAAGTAGAAAATTAAACTGTATCAAAAGAAGTTTTGAAATTTGATTATGATATCTAATAAATGAATCGGTTTACAATTTAAATCTTCTTTATCATTAACAAGTTAGTCATTGTAATTTCATTGTTAAACTTATTGTTGTTGTTGTTTATTATTTATGGTGCGTCTTCATCTTAGGTCATATTGCACCATTTACTTGTTTAGGCTTATAAACTTATTTAAATTCATGTTGTGGATTATTGACTGGTGAGAATGTGGCACTACAGTTCTGAGGTCACTGCGTGAGCCTTCGTTCAACTTCTAACCTAAAAAAATTTTCTTTCCGTAGAAATGAACTTATCCTAAATCTGAATCCATAAGAAATGTACTGGTCTATAAACGTTACTTAGGATGATAGGAAGGATGTCAAAAAGCTGCTGAAAAATGTATTGTTTGTTCATTTAATGATTCGCGTTTAATCTACTGCTGAGTGCGTAACCGTGTTGAAGTTGCAGATTTATATCAACACTTCTTAATAATTTAGTGTGGTGTTAGTCTTTCGAAATTTTCATTATACCCAGGAAAGTTTCACCACATGTCGCGAAATTGAGGTGGAAAGTAAATGTGGATGCTGAAACGGAAGAAGAAAACTGAAGATTTTCAGACGTAAATACTGGTAAAAACGAGAAGAATGACAAGTCTGACGTAACCATCACTCGAACCCGGATCTCCCATTTCCTGAACTATGATGTTCTTACCAATAAAGGTACCGCGGTGGAATAATCTCTCCTTTGATTTTGGAAGATTTCCTTAAACTCGTTAAGTGTACCAGAGCAGTCCAGAACAGGAAAGCAACAGTCCAGTGAGCTAGAGTTCGGGGTTCAAGTCCCAGATAAGTCAGATTGTTTCTCTTTCGGTTCGTTCTTCAACATAAAATAAATGCACTATGAGATATTGATTACTTACTTATGGAAAGTTCACGCAAACCTTTCGATATTACAAGTATCCTTAATCATTCATCTTGTACTTTTCTTGTCGTCATTCAAATAGTTAACGCACGACGTGGGAGCGTCCAACTAAAGTCACTAGCTCCCCCTCAGCCGAAAAAAGAAAGGACCTCATCGTATCTCCTTTGGGAAAGCATTAAGGGGTATTTTTACTCTTCGTCAGTTATAATTTACACCGACGCCGTAATAATCCCGCCGGAGTTGTTATTCAACGCGGGACCAACTTACTGAATTCGAGCTAAAAAATTCCGAGGAAATCGCCAGGAAAGAGGTGCAATTTATTTTTGGACATCCGCTGCGCGAGGAGCGAGCGAGTTGGACGAGTCAGAATTCGGGTTCAATTGAGTTAAGCCCGAAAAACAACGGCGCCTAAGTTGATTTAAAAAATCGCGAAATTTCGCGCGCGTATTCCCTGCGAACAGTTTTGGTTTTCGGGCGAGAGCCACTTCAAACCGTAGAGGCGTCATGGCGTCACGTATGGGAGGTCGGATTAATAAAAAAGGGACGTGGAGGAAAAAACGACATCTTCTCCGTCTCTCGGAATTGTTGTTGGCAGAAAACATCGAGGAAAATATGCGCCAATGACCTCTTCGGTATTTCGAATCGCGGGTTCCCAATTCGTCGACGGTGAGAAGGATTTTCTTCTGCGTCGCCACTCTCTGGACCCTGCTCAAATATTCAAGCTCCACCACATCGCGAAGCCTTACGTTACAGCCAGTTTGCGGAATTACGAATGCTGTTAGGCGTCGTAAGTGGTCTTTGTCGATGTTTAATATAATGTTCCTTCTGTCCACGTTATTTATCACCCATTCCTTCATCCCAAGCATCCAAGAGAATAGCGATAGTAAAATGCGTGAACTGTATCTATAATAGGATTCTATAGAAGAGGCGGGAATAGCTATTCCTAGTATTTATATCCTCTGTGATTTGATTTATCGACGTCCGTTTGACACGCGAGCGTTTGAAATTCCAATTATGGCGCCAAGTCGACGACTCATTGTTTAACGGTTGGAATATTTCACGTTGTAAGCGAGACACCCGATGCCGTCCGAGAATGTAAACAAAATAGCTTTCGTGTTTATCTAAAGTTACCGTAATCGAGTTATCGTTTCTCTAACTGTAGGGATTTTGTTTGCTTGCCCTCGCGGGTACAACAAAAACTCACCTGCATATGTGTTACCTTGGGGAGACTTTTAAAGATACCAGTTTCTCCTACAAAAATGCCAGGCACATTACTCTCATAATGTTACGGAAGAAGAAAATATTCGATGCTAAATTGCTCAAAATCGATATTCGATATGCTGCTTGTATATGGAGGTTATTAGTCCAACAGCTCCTACATGGTCTCAAAATATAAATCCCAAGAATTTCTGCAAAGGCAAATGATTATTATTGTTATGTTACACTGTATATTACGATTTGGGCGCATTATATTGTTTAACTTGTAAATATCAGTTCATTAAATTAGAACTGCGATTTTGCTGTAAATAATAAATTACATCAATACATAAAAAATACCCAGTATAGCGTAAATTCCGTAGATATTGCAAGGAAAAAAAAATTAACTAACATTTAGCTACTTTTCCAGCCTTTAAATGTACTACGTTCACTTCGCGTGTTCTACGTATCTATGCATTTCGTTAGACGGGTCTACACGGGTTGGTTACATCAGGTTTTTATCGATTTCAATGATTCAGCCACATTTTATCTTTCAACTTAAAATCACCTTTAATAAAACAAGCAATAGATGATTTACATTTGTATGTTTTACTAAAGTTGATTTTTTGATACGACCAGATATCGCTTGAGGACATTTTTTAACTTTATATGTCAAACATAATCTTATATATTTAGTTCAGATGTACTCTCGAATGAATTTCTTGGATATAATTCGGAAAAGTGGGTCAAATTAGGCTTTTATATTTAAATCAGATTCTTTTTTGACTTGTATTTCGAATGTAAAAAAGAACTATCACCATTTGCAAGTAATTCCACTGTTAAGTATTCGGTTTTAATTCAAAAATTAGAAACTTTCTCTGTCGTCTCAGGTAGGGAATATATAACAGGCTTAAGATAGTTGAATTGCTACAAAATGAAATTGTTTTGCAATAACTTTTACCAAACGACAAAGAAAATCTGTAGCTGCAAAAATATTCATTGTGTCAGAAACGAATGAAAAAAATCGCAGCAGTCTGACTTTTTTTACCTTCAATATTAGATATTTCGTTGGCGTGTTTGCTTTTCATCTTAATTACCAGATGTCGTATAGCATTGTTTTCTTTGACCAAGGAAGTATGTGTACCAAGTTTCATCTACGCCTCACAGTATTTCCAATAATCGAAGCTGAAAATGACAATGGACTTCATTACAAATAGCTTGTTTTCCTCGTAATTCTACGTAGCGGTACACGCGACGATGGCGAAATTGATTGACGGCGGGAAGAATATTAATATTCGATGCGAAATTCTCCGTCGCATGCCAAGAGCGAGAGAGTGGTGGATATTGGAATTTTAGTAGGCCGCAGGAATTAAAGCGAGAAGTCTGCAGAGAGGATGTAGCAGTGACGAACGAAAAACGCTCCCAGGCAAAAAGGGTTCTCCAAACTATGTGGAAACGCCTAATCCTCCATTTTGCGCTTCGGATGATAACTAATCCTCTTCACCAATTATAAGTTTTCCAGTTTAGGCCCAGACAAAGAGGGAAAAATTTGGGAATTACGAGGAGAAATTCTTCGGCGGTTAAAGAGAATTTTTTTACAATTATCCTTGCTGCAAGATTCAAAATGCTGCCTATTTACCCATAGTCGATCGAGATAAATTTTTGCCAATTTTCGATTGAAAGGGACTGAAATATTTTCACGTCAATATTTAGGCAATGACTCAAATGGCGATTACGTGAGTTATTAGTTAAAGCTGCGCAACTTCTGGATTTTGTGTTATAGAAGAGTGTATACTCACAGAAAAACAAACCAATTTTATTTATTACATTCAACTATGCAGCGCGATAAACTATGAGATCTAAAAAGATCTTATGCTTTCCCGGTGAATATTTCTCAGGAAATCTTCTCGGGTGTTCAACCGGGTGAGCGTTAAAAGTCAAGGAACCTTTGAAAATGGCAACAGAGTTTGTTGCGAAAACGTTGGTACAAACCAACACACTGTCCCGATTAAATACCCGGGAAGACTTCCTAAGAGGTCCAACATTTAATCTCCAATAGACCGGGTTAGGTCCTATAATGACTACGAGGGCAGTATACTTCGCTGTGTATTTGTAAAGGTAAAAGCAAGAAAAGTCGATAGTTAAACTGCTTTTATGATAACAGTATCTGAACTGAGCATAGGGGCATATTTAGGTTCGGAATAGTGTTGGACGGAAATTTGCTTTTTCCGCGTCATTTATCTAGCTTTATGGTAGAAAATGGTGAGATAATTTTCGGACTGAGTTAGCTTCTGCGTCGCATATTATTGGTAGAAAGTTAACATAATAATAAAGTGAGAAGCTTGCTCGGAAACCTTTCGCAAATCCTTACTTTACCCGTTTTGCGTAAATTCAAATTTATAAATGAGAAAATATAAAAGGTCTATTAGTTTTTACTAATGCAGCATCTTATTTTGCGATGAAACATTCTTTAAATTTCGACACAAATGAAATTAAAAATTCCAGAAATTTTAATTTAAACAAAGTGACGCACCTGTGTATAAAGGGTAGTTTTTGAAGCAAATCTACCCCAAATATTGCAACAGAATAATAAATAATGATTCCAGAAAAAAATATTTTCATGTTTAAGAGACTATTTCTTTTGCCAGTCATGAACATAATAGATAACTATTTGAGTAAATTTCTTTTTATAACAAGTTGATTCTCATGACTGCGTCGGAGAAATTCATTACAAACACTACTAAAATTTAATATAATTTGCAATGGAACATTGATTCAGCAGGTACACATACTTCAAGTTTTAACTTGAAAGACAAATTCTGTTCAATTATATCTCAAAGCATAAGCGTATTACTTTAAAAAAATACTAAGCATTAATAGTGTAAAGATGTCATACTGAAATAGTCTATGATATCTCTGAGAAAGGAAACAAAATATTTTAAAATTCAGTAACGAATTTCGCCAAGTCAAAGAAAGAGAATGGGTAAGAGAGAAACCTTGTCGGAAAGACCAAAGGAGAACTACATTAATATAAAAAAAACATTCGAATCCACCCCGGAAGAATAAATTCGAGATGATTTCAAATCGCATTATTCATTTCCTCGAGCAAAGAAGGTTCATATTATGCAAGATTTACTGCATGATAAATTACTAAAGTATATTTCACCCCTCTGCTAATTCCAAGAGAAGAGCAAAACATTTCTGAGTTATTGCCGCATGGATTTAAGAAAGAATCTCCTTGGCCTAATGCACGAAGGATGTTAAAATTATCACGCGAAATATAACATCTGCATAGAGTTGGCTTAATGCACCATATATCCAGCGAAAAAATATGAAATTCTCGTTGCGATAATTATCTCTGAAACTGTAATAGTTCTCGGCTTGTGTTTGATATGATGTAAACACATATTTAGCAGAACATTTTCAAACTAGAAAGATTATTAGCAGATTATTTTTTTAGGAAATGTTGAAATAATGAATAAATCTTTCATTCCACGTTAATACTCTGAGCTAACGACTATTCCACTATTGTGATGCGTTTTAATAAAAAAAATCTTCTTTCTTACTTCATGTATAGAAAGATAAGTTATAATGGCACGGATAACGATGAAAATATACATTCATAGTTAATTTGAGGTAAATTAAGGATCACTGTATATTTTAGTTTGGTAAGACAATTTTTATGTGTATGATTCTAATATATACCATCAATATTTGAAACTAAAATTAGGCAGTAAAAGTTGCCATTCATCGGAAGTACTTGAAATTGACAAGGTTCTTGAAGGCATGAAATTAACTCTAGATTGCCATTATCAAACTAAAATTAATTTAAAGTGAGTATTATACTTGGAAATCTACTGAAAGTAACTATTATACAAATTTACGCTTTTCTTAATATACCTATTCGAAGAAAATATTGCCTTGGTTCTATTCATGTCATCAAGATTTAGCATAGCACTGGGCACTATTTGATATTCTCATCCAAATAAGATAAAGTGATTAGGAGTTCTCAATTCTCTAAATAATACAGCTTTTTAAATTTTTTTAGAGGCGTGGCACATTTTCGGATACTTGGTTGTGACTTCAAGAAATAATTTAATACGTGAATTACGTTTCTGTATAATGTAAAATAATGGAAATAAGTTGTTGCGTATTGTGCTGATAGTAATGCAGCTGATAATAATATGTTTAGTTTATTTTGCCGCAATGAAGCGGCTGAATTTTATATGGCATGGATAGTTATGTACATAAACATCCATAAATAATAATACATAAATTTATTATGAAAACAAAACAAGAATTTTTACTATGTTGATTATATAATGGAGCCCTCCACCTAATACGATGCTTCGGGGCTCTAGTCTTAATCACTTTAAAGTACTTACACAGTATAAATTTTCAGTAGTGGAAAACGGGCATAGAAATGTCATTTATTCATTTCTTTAAAAGCAGGTGTGGTACCTTTGTGCCCGCAAAAATTCCGGCCATCTTTTTTCCAATGAAATTTCAAGGGCAATGCGAAGGTCAAGGAGTTTTCTACTTACAGACGTAAGGGTTAAGCAGAGGACACAATGGCGAGGGGGGATTTTGAGAGAAATTTGACGGGTTATACGAAGCGACTCGAGTGCGTCATGTAGCAAAATTCATCCGCGGTGATACCGAGTTTGCGGAGACTTACGGGAGAGTGGAGTTTCAAGACTGTGGAAGAGAGTGGATCTGGTGAAAGTGAGTGGGAGTTAAACCTGCATAAATGGAAATAGGACCGAGGAAGGGAAGATAAGAATGAAATAGGAGCAACAGAGAGATGCAGAGTGTAGGAAGAAGATTAAGAGAGGGAGATAGTTAAAATGGCGATTTTTTTGGGTGATTTATGGTCTCGCGCATCATTGGAAATGAGACCAACGTATCTTTAAACATAATCAAATGTGCTTAATGAAGGAAAGAAAGCTATAAAATGTTATAGCTAAAGTATCTCGTATCAACACTAAAAGTTAGGGAAGCGGAAAGTCGGAGAAACGAGTGAAAGTTCTCTTGATTTTATAACTGTAGTTAAATATAGGGAAGCATTTGATAAACATTTTGGATGAGTGCGATAGAGAGAGATGTGAAGTTTTTGGTGTTATTTATTCCTAGGATACCCATTTTATTTTTCTGGTGGAATTTTACTGAAAGGTATCGATTCTCGCAATATAATTTCATGTTCCGTTTTCGAAGAATCAGGCAAAGTAAGAGAGTGACTCAGAAAGATAATATTGCATACATTTGCTTTTGGTGAGATGCATTTAGGAATAAGGCCGTATGCGATTTTTTAGGGTCTTTGGTTCGGCTTCTTCCGCTACTGTTACCTCATATTCATACCTATATAATGTAATTCCGATTCTAAGTTTAATTTCCGCATTTTATATATAATATAATTAAAAACGAAGCACTCCCTGCACTGCTTTTTATGTAAATCTATCACACCTCCAAAATATCGATATTCGAGTATTCGAAGGGAAGCAATGAACAAGTAAAGCCTGAGTATCTTTAAATTTAGGATCTCATTACAAAAGGTTCTGCAAAAGGCACTTGCAATGTCAGAGGATGCTGAAAAAAGTTTGCTTGGAAGACGGAAAGATATGGTGTGTTTGAAGGAAAATATGTAAGAAATAATAATGGAAGGGGAAAGGTGACGATGTAAATGGAAGATACAATATCAGTTCAGAATATTTTAGTCTAAGAAGTATCGAATCCTAATAAGCTGAATGTGTTCAGTCGAGATTTCAGAACATAGAAAGGCCTGTAAAATATGTAAAAACATGGTTATCAGGAAATCTTAAGTAAAGTTCCCGGAAGAATCTGAGACTTTACCGTTTAGAGCAGAGGTTCTCATCAGGTAGTACGCCAACCACTGATGGTTCTTGAAAAAGACATTAGTGACTCGTGAACATGACAGTGATATTTTTTCATTGGAATGTTTTGAAAAAATCATTTAAAATTCATTTACAGAAAAACTACTGCAGTAACCAAAAAATAACTGTTGATAGATATCGATGGTAAAATAGCGGTACAGAAAGGTTTTCATTCTTATTTCGTTGGTAAAGAAATAGTCGAGAACACTTTATTACAGAAAAGATTAGGTAAGGAGAACATTGTTTGTGCTTATTTTTGCGACACGTCATTAACATGCATTGCTCTTATGATGATTAGTCGAGAGAGAAAAAGGAGGAACTGCTTAAGTACATGTGGAAAGAGAAAACATTCGGATGTAGGACGGAAGGAGAAATAGAGAAGGATGTATGGAGGTTGAAAAGGGAGGTGGAAAGGGAAGGGAAGCAGGAGTGTTTGAGGTGGGGAACAGTTGGCACATCAGCGGAGACTTTGACTGTCAGGATAGATGGAAGTAAGGGGTAGTTTTGAGGCCGGATGGAATGGTTGCGTGCATTCGCGCAGGGAGGGCTCCAGGAATTCCTGGAATGGGGTGGGACTCCGTGGCGGATAAGGGCTCGAAAGGGTTGAGGGTACGCGCGAGGGAGTCGGACGTGGTCGTGGTTGTTAAAGGAGGTCTGATACCCATCGAGGAGAGAGTGTTGATGTGCGATGCCATATGTTACGCCCCAACCGCACACCGTGCGATGCTCACCACAGAATGTTCAACCGATGCCTCGGGTGGTTAGCGGAATGGCGGTCCAAGTTTCCTCGCCGGAGATCGGATTCTTCCGCGGAAAATACTGCGTCTGTTTCGGCGGTTTTTCTTCGTTACACTTCCGCTGGAGGAAAGCGAGATTTTCCCCTAAAATTTCGTTCGAGCGCGGCTGAATTAAGAGGGAATGAATCTCGGGAGAGGTTTCTTTAAGGTAGGGATGGGGGAGGATAATGCGTGTATGAGCGGGAAATCTTCGAAAGATGGAGTGGAGAGCACGGATGATTTATGAAAGTGGAGTGAAGGATGAATTAAGACGTCAATATGAAGGAGTATGCTGAGGTGGTTGGTAAGGGGTGGAGTGGATTATGTGACTAAAACCCAGAATGTGGCTGGTGAGATTTTGAAGGGATGGGGGACATAGGTTTAAGGAACTCAACTTGATGAGAGAAAAGATGCGAGGCTGTATAATCGATAAATCATCCGCCACCCATTGAGAGCTTTACGGTATAAAATTTAAGGATTAGTCTTGCTCCTTGGAGACATTTATAACGAAGGGAGTTTATTCAGGATGTGTATAGAGAGAAATATTTACAGTATAGTTTGATGTTAAATTACGTCTAACATGACATTTTTCAAGTTATTTATTAGTTTAAATGTCTATAGTTTATTCCTTTAACACGTTATTATGAATTTATTTTTCATATAATCGATTTCTTAAAAAAATTAAAACCAGTTTGCTAAACAAACCAAAGTTGATAGATTTGCCTTTTCAGGGTCTCTCCAACAGTCAATGGATACCCCAAACTGTTTATTTCGTTTCTTTCTCTATAACAAGCACGTAAACCATACGTTACCAAATGCTTTAATACTTCGCCATTCCTTGCACTCTTGAAATCCGTTACGATGATGAGAAGGCGTCTTACTATTAGATGTCCTACTTGTAGATAAGAGTGTTGTTATCTTTAACGAAACTTCCAAAGCGTAATTAATCCCATATAAGCTTTAGAAATCGAATTATTGTACTGTTGTGGTAGCTCATTTGGTTAGAGCAGCCTCGCGGCAGGCGGGAGATTCGGAATTGTGTCCCGTTTACGTTAGATTTTTCTCTTTCGTTTTCTCTCTCAACAGCCTTGTTCTTTTAGCATATCATTTTTACTCTTATACTTGACGATTTCTTTAAAAAAAATTGCCTAATAGATTCATCTACGGATTTCATTTAAACAAATTTAATGAAAAAGTTCATAAGAAAGTTAGATTGAAAATTATGGTAGATTAAATTAATTTGTCTTCAAAAGCAAGATTTAATTTTCCTCAAACGATACGTGACAGTAATCGATTAGGCCTTATGGCCATCCACCTGGCAAACACCGAATGCCGCTCGCTGGGTACGCATGTAGATGTAGTTGTAGATATATTTCTTCGTGATATTGTTCTTCACTTAATCCATTTGAGTTTGAGGACTGAGTACAGTTTCATGACAGTCACGTACGTTATATTCGAGGTAGTAAAGATAAATTAACATCGTAAAGCCGAAATCACCATCCAGCTTAAATATGGCAACTCCCGTCCATAGAAAGATTTTAAAATGCCCCTTTTCTGGTTTTTTCTTTTAAATTTTGTACAAGTAGAATCTAAAATATTGAAATTTTCTATTAATGTCCAATATTAAGAGTATTTAATGTCGACCGTTTACCAAAATATTTTAATCCGGCTCAACTGTCTTATTTTTCTCAATCTAAATAGTAAACTTTAGTATCAAACTATAGCACGTTTTGAGGCCTAAACCGTGCGCAAAATTTAAGCTATATCTTTCATTTAGCAGTTACCAGCAACATTCGCTAATTTTCTCAGCGATGCCAACATTTCGCAATAAAGGAAACATCGAATGTCGAGGAACCTGCTCCGAGGACTTCACCACGCACATCAAACTGCCCCCGTGGAAGATACCGCGCCAGACGTCCCGCGTAGATTATACGTTTTATACGACCTCACAAGTGGGCGCGAAATATAAAGCACAACCGGCGAAAGTCGTAAAGTAAACTCTTAAAAACCTTAAGTATCGCCGGCCAGTTTATTGTTTCAAGAGGATAAAGCCCCCTTACACCAACTCTCCCGTGTTTAGTCTACCATCCTTTCCGCCCATATTTCCCCGACGAAGTCGAAGATTAGGCAGATTTGGTTACCTCAACTCTGATCAGTGGCAGGTGTTCGTCTTAGTGTCCCACTTTGTATAATTGGAAAAGAGGGTTTTCGTGTCAGTTCACATTCGCATTGTGTATGAATTGGCGAGTATGTAGAAAAGATAGCCTAGCGCTTTAACAGCTCAAGAGTTAAGAGAAAGAACTATCAGATCAAGGGCTATAAAGGGTCGACAACTCTGGAATAGAAGCTAAAAAATACATTTCAAAGAAATATGATATCCTTGATGATATTGCTGCACGCAAAGAAAATGAGTTTCGAATTATCATTTTCTTGTTTACGCTCAATTTAGAATCATAGGAATATATTTCTCTTTCTACAAAAGATAAAGGAAACCATCTTCGGTGGGTGGGTTTGATGTTTTTGGATTATGGAGGAACACAATTCCGATACTTGTAACGGATGTTTTAAGGATAATGGGCGAGGTGTTTATTTTCGGTGTAAGTGTATAAGGCGCTCACTCTTAGAAACGTTTTTACTCAACTTATGCAGAAGTAGAATATTTGATACAAAAGAATTGTGAAAACGAAGGATAGATATTCAAATACAAAATTAAGCGTATGATAAATAAGTACTAATATTTATTCCAGAGTACAAGTTTTCCTTCACATAGCCTTATTATTGCATTGCTAAATGACATTCCATCATAGAGGTTTTGGAGACTCACCTCCTGTGTACCATTTAAAAACAGTGTTATCTAAATGTTATTGAACTGGCAATTTGAAGTTTTTCCCGGGGAAAGTTTCCAGGGGGAAAGTAATCCATCAAGATATAAGAAAAGTCTCCAAACTTTCGCAAACAATGTGCGAAAAAATTCTTTTTTTAAAAGCGTCTTCATCAATACATTCGGGCGCGTGGGTTAAGAGTCTTCGATACTTAAAGGAAACGTAGACATCAGAGGTAGAATCACCAATCACCTCGGATATAAGAAATGTGTTTTCTTAAGCAGACTCTGTATTTATAAATCTCTCGAAGAATCCAAGGAAAGTCAAGCAGGTGAATAAAACAAAGTAAAACTGCGTGAGTGTAAATTGATGAGCCACACAATGGGGATTACAGGGAGAGCGAGGTTCGGGAATTTTTGGCAAGAGGTGGTGGGAGAAAGAGCAGAAGGATGTCTTTATGACACCAAAAGAAAGAAAAGAGACAGAATTGATGAGATGGACGGGCAGCGAAGGTAAATCTAAAGAATTATATGGCAAAGAATATGTATAAGGGAATTGGGGATTGATAATTTTTTTCCTACGCTGACTAAGAGATAAAGGTTCCGATGTATGAGCGAAGTTTTCAATTTGATGCGATAAATATGATTTTCGTTATTTATTTAATTGTAGTCTATCTCCGATTTAATGCTTAAACCATGGGCCTTATCAAACAACTTAAGACACGATATTAACCTATTACAGTAAAAAATCAGTAAAAATAATTTTACGTGTTGTAAATACTAACATTTTTTCAGGGTAATTTAATAGGAAACCATGAGAATATAAAAGCAAAATTTAAACTATACATACACCTTTCTAGTTCTCTTTGAGTACTCGTATATGTCAGTGAGGAAAAATACCATTACTCAATTATTACATCCTATCACTGTTGCATATCGTCTGCGGAAAGAAGAATCTTTGAAACGGCTTGTTACGGCATCGACACTCATAATTATTCTTGCAACATGAGATAGTCCTCAGTAACAGTGTGGACGCGTGAGACCTGCCACGTCTTCCGATAATGCTAATCTCTGAATTTAACAGAGCACGATTTACCTGAAGCCTAATTCACTTCCATCTAAAGATTCCCATTCTTACGTGCATCTTGGTAACGCCGGTTTTTCGTTGCAAAAATTAGCAAAACACTGGGATTTACTCTGAAACTTTCTCTCGAATGCAATCTTCGTGGGCTCCCGGATAACCAAGTGGGCAACGCGTTCGACTTCGGTGAAAGCGGTTCCGGGTTCGATTCCCGGTGGGGGCCTACATGCGAAATGACCTTAGTTGTCGAAGCACTTTTAACAGTACTACTACTACTAGTACTCAATGTTTGGAAACAACCAGCCCTGGTATCTATTCCCCGATTTTAATGCAGTATTAGATAGACGGTGTAAAAGAGAGGTCGCATTGTGTCCAAAACGTATTCCAAGGACTTACTTTCTTTTAACTTATCGAGCAAATCTAGCCTCAGTAAAGATCATTCTTCATTTTAGGATTTTTGTCCTAATGTTTGAAGCAACTGGGTAACACGAGCTGATTTGTCGAAAATAATTTGCAGCAAAAACAAGGGATTTACGCTGGAACTTTTCTAATACGAATATTATGCTTGTCTACAGAGTCCAATATATTGCAAAGATAGTCTATATGGGGTCTAACTAGCTCAAAATACCATCGTTTGCGGACTTTTTCATCATTCAGTTGTTAATAAATAACAACTTTCTCTTGCAGCATACCATTTTTGGTTGCTTTTTACTGTTTATTTTTACATTTTCCACAGATAATTGCTGTTTTCATATAATCGAACAATTGATTACAATACACCAAAGCATTTCATACGGTAGGAGAAACGGAATACTCAATCTTAGAATTCTATATCGTAGACCAAGCCGAGATTCATAACTGTCCCTAGATAATTTACGGATGTGGACGCAAGATTTGAAATATTTTTGCGAGGGAAATAAATGTTAAAAAGCGTGGGTGGAGGGAAATATTGGATGAGAAGGAAGACTCGATGATGGGTGGAATGAGAAAGAGCGGGGGATAGGGGAAGGAGTGTTTGGATTGAGTAAGAGGAGAGGGGCAGTCGACACCTCCAGAAATAGAGGGAATGCTTATTCCCACGTGAGGGAGGATCGTGCCGCCTCGCGCCCTTCGCAAATCCCTGCACTTCTCCCCTTAGGAAACGTTTGCTCCTCACCTCAGCACACGACCCCTTCTATTTCATCTCCGAGGGCTGTCCCTTTTCGACCCAAATTCCATCCCCTCAACGCATATCTTATTCTGCTTCTGTTTCCTCTGTTAATTTCCACAACTGACAATTCTCTTTCCATTCTTGCCCTCGTCCTCTCCCTCCCTCCGTTCTCCCCTCATTTGCGTTCTAGTTTTAGGATATTCCCGTATAATATAGAATATTTCCCATCAATACGCGAATTTTGTTAGTTTCGCAGAGATTGATTCCTTCATTTAAAGCCCGAGAGAAGTTATTTAANTCCTTGAATCCTTCCCAATTCTACATTTCTGGAGATATAATAGAAACGGCAGAACAACAATAGCTTCGAGAGAGCGCAAATATGTCCTATTTGTTGAGATCTCTTAGCAGCTGCAAGGTACATACGTACATCCTTTGCTAAATCAGAAGTGATTGAGATAGACAACTAAGAAAATGGAATATTAATCATAAACGCTAAGAGAACATCTTAAGGGTACTTTTCACTAGCGATTTCTTACCCTTTTTAAATGAACTAAGGTGTAATAAAAATGATAAAAAAGGTTGCTTGTTATATTAAAAATAAAGGAAATCTCTATGTGGTATATGATATACCATCCCCTCCACAAAGTGAACGCCTATGAAATTCGTTTTCTAGGCATATCTATAATTTACAGAATCAATGTTAATTACAAAAAAAATATTAAATAATAACGAATGGCTAGATCACATACATGGGACAAAGAGACTCTGAAGGGTTTTCGTTGCCCTAAAACTCAATTAACATCATTTATCTGCTGTCCTTTGATAGTGTAAATGAACATGTCGTTTACAAATAATGAATTGCTTGCCTTATTCGCAATCAAGTTGACACAAGCTCTAATAATTCCTGAAACATATACCTTATAGTATCGGGTCTAAGCATTTTGATTTCGTTGCATGTCTTCCATGGATGGTTTCTTGCTTTGAACGTTCGGGCGTATTCATTGTCATGACTGCTGTGATGATCAGAAGCAAAGCTTAACCCACTTAATATTCACGCAATTTCAGTTAACAGGTATTTTCTTCCATTTAAATTTCGAATGGTCCAAACTCTTTTCATTCCTTGCTTCACGTTGGTTGTCTATATCAAAGCCTTGTGAGTAGGAAACCCACGTTTAAAAGTCGAGCACTCGGTTACTCGACGTTAAGCATCTTTTTTCCCACTACTCGGCTGTGTAAGCTAATTGACCGAGTATAGAGTACCGAAAACCGAGCTATGAAAAATTTCTTCGCACTCAGGGTGGTGAAGATGAGCTTGAAAAGCAATACGTACTCGTCACAATAGGTTTTATTACTTTCTCTCCTTCATCTGATGTCCGGGAGTTTTGTTTTATTTGCAACACCTTTGCCATTCGAAGACTGATTAGATTCCTATCATTTTTATTGGAACGGAATGAATTTGTTCTTCATCGAATGCTTACTAAAGAGGATTATGTCACAATCGGAAAGAGTCACATTTTTTAGAAAAATCATAAATTTAATAAATTCACCATAATTTGTTTTAAATGACTTTAATAGCTGTAATTATTTCGTTAGTAAGTGTCTGCCTTATTTGTTGCAAAGAAGCATTTTCCCTTTATTAAAATTATTACTGAGATAAGAGACAACTTTAACCCTAATACGTCAAATTACTTTATATTTTTACGATGTCATCTCGTTAATAAGTTAATAGATTTTTGAAATTACATAGCTGACATTATTCCTTTAATGACGCATACGATTATGAGAACTCTATTAGGAGTTGTTGAATTTTAACAAGTACTTTTCTGCAGACTCAAACACTCGGGTACCCAGATATTTATAAAATGACCATTCGACTACCCGGGTGGCTGAAAACCCAGTATTTTCGATTCTCCACTTGGAAGCTGCCAATGTCACCCGTATCGACCAATTCCAATTAATCTCTTCGAGGGATAGGCCCTTTCTCCGTTCGATTCTGCTAATAAGGGATTCCATCAATCTATTCCTCCATGAAGTATTCAAGGCGCACCGTTCACGGCGTTAAAAAAAAGATTTATCAATTATTTTTTGGGTTTCATCGCGCTACAGCACTGGGCTTCACTTCTCCAAGAGTATAACCACTGTGGATACGCTCTACTAACGAAATCGATAAAGTTTACAAGGCCATCCTTAAAGATAAGACAATTTTTCAGCACGCGCTATTCTGAATCTTCTGCGCCTATTTTCTGATGCCTAGTAATAAAGTTCCTAAGAGCTCAATTTCGATAAATAGAGTATGAGAGGAATCATTACAGTATGGCTCATTCAAAAACGCGCGGCACACAGATTTGAGAGGAATAAATCGGAAATCGGGGGATTAAGGACGATTTACACATACGTGCCTTTACTTTAGAATGATGATTTCCGCACAAATTTCTTACGTACCATTAATAAAAAAATAAGTTAATACATGGGGTGAATAAATCAGAGAAATGCCTGATAAAAAACCAACGAGCATGATATTCGCAATCGTTTTTGGAGTTATTTCATAATCGATTTCACAAATATATTTGTACGTAATGACTGATGTTAATTCTTTATTAAACCTCTGATAATTAGTTAGAATACACGAAGCATAGCAAAAGGTAAATAAATCTAGTAATCTACAAAAACCTATCATAATATACTAAATTGTGACTTTCTCAAATAGATTTTTTTCTCAGTACATCAATTTATATTTACTCGTTTGTTTGGTTTAGTATGTGTTAATACACTGTATTGAATTTAAGAATTTATATAAGTTTAATCTTTTTCATATAAAAGTACTGTGTTGACATGTGTTAATACACTGTATGTGTTAAGTATGTGTTAATACACTGTATTATATTTTCATATAAGTTTAACCTTTTTCATCTTAAAGTACTTAAATAACTTATCCAATGATATCTTTCATACTACGAACTTCGCAGTTATTATTTTTACAGGCTATATCACGAAAAATATTTATGAACATTTTCTTAAGTACAATGCGTAACGTTTGTGCTTCGTAAACGATTTCCTCTAGCGTTGAACATTCTTCCTGTGCAACCAAAAAGCGAACATTATTTCTCAAGATCATTTTTATTCTTTTAAGCAAACGTGTGTGTGATATGATAACACAAAATGATTCGGTTGTTTGACAGCGTATTTATGGCTTCATATTTTTTAGGGACACAAAATTCATAGGTTATTTTCAGAAATATTGTTACTGTGGCGAAGGTGTGGCTATTTCGATATCTCTTTCATGAAATAGTTCCCCAAATACCTTATATGGCTGCTCAGGGTAACGTTTGAAAGGGAAGGACCCCAAAACGTTCGTAGATTGTTCCTCAGGTAACATTAAACTGACTTTCCTTGAATCCTTCCCAATTCTACATTTCTGGAGATATAATAGAAACGGCAGAACAACAATAGCTTCGAGAGAGCGCAAATATGTCCTATTTGTTGAGATCTCTTAGCAGCTGCAAGGTACATACGTACATCCTTTGCTAAATCAGAAGTGATTGAGATAGACAACTAAGAAAATGGAATATTAATCATAAACGCTAAGAGAACATCTTAAGGGTACTTTTCACTAGCGATTTCTTACCCTTTTTAAATGAACTAAGGTGTAATAAAAATGATAAAAAAGGTTGCTTGTTATATTAAAAATAAAGGAAATCTCTATACGATCGATTCCAGAAACAAGGAGATTTTTTCATAGAGAGCATTTACCATATAGTTAAAACTATACTCAAAAATACTCAACACTCAAAAATAGGGATTTTAAGATTGGCCATAAATTCAATAGCCCTTTCAAATACGTCGTTTCTTGTCAAACGCGTGAAAAAGAAAGCTGACATTCTTATGAATTTAGTTTAACTAAATTTGATATATTTTCTGATTAACTTAATTTCTTTGTCACAGAAGTATTTCAAATGTCACAGTATTTGAAGATTTTATCTGTTCCTTGTGTTTTAGCGAAACAGAATTTTTCTAATTAAGTAAATTTTTAAGTGCCTTAAAGAAGAATGGTTTTGGCTCCGCTGAATCAATGCATCATTGCTTTCACTGGAAAATGAGAAACTGTTACATGGAGTAATCAAGCATTTGATAATCGATGTCTTTAAGTATTTAAATATACAGTAAGGTGTGCACAAAATCTTCAATCGAAAAGGAACCTTTTCCATTTATTCAATTAACTGCTTTCATTTGTAACTTAAGTATCATGAGTCTCACACGGATAATTCGTTTGAATTCGCAAAAGCAACTCGGCGAAGCTTGAAATTCACAGCTGAACGAAGAGAAAAGAGATCCTTACGCCTTAGGACTCTTTGCGATATTCAGGAAGAAAACCTTTCAGTGGGAAAGAAAAAGCATCGAGGATTCGCGAAAAGAAGAGCTCCCTATTCCGACGCTGTTTAAGAAAAGCTCATGATTGGCAAATCTTTTACAGGAGCTTCTTTTCACTTCCCGTCCGGGAAAGGAAGAAAGGATCCAGCGAGAAGAGAGAGATGGGGAAACCTGAAGGTTAAAAAACTCCTGAGGATTGAATCTGACTTCGTTCAAAAAGATAGAAAGAGAAAGATAAAGCCTCTGGTCTAAATCTTTACTTCTTGGAAGGGTACCTATTTCCGAAATAATGCCCTCCTCCCAACAACCCTGCATCCCCTCTTTCGAAATTCTTTATTTACGTAAAAAATGAGACATCCGCTGGCACGACTCTACCGCGGCGTTGGGAAGCAGCAGAGCGCGAAAGAATCGAGGCGCGATAGTCATTTGGAAAATGGCGTGGGTCGGACGAGAAGGAGGGAAAGTTTGGCAATGGGAGGAGTATTGAAGAAAGGAAAAGTAAAGAGGGATGGGATCGTTCTTTGAAGATTATCACCGGAAGATTTCGTTTAATGAAAGTATGTGAGGAGAAATGGCGGAAAGGATGCGTTTAGGTAGAAACATTACCGTCATTAGACTGCGACGTGATCCTAAGCAATCGAGAGGAACGGTGTCTAATGAGTGTAAAATTAAGGCATTATTCGAAGAACAACGGTTTATCAGCAAAGAGAGATTAAGACACCTGCCAAAGAAATGGGAGGAATTATTTTTAGTGAAAGGGTGACGACGTTACTTTATGCCGCAATCATTTTTGATTCTTATAGGATTAAATAATGCTGAAGCATCGACTTTACATAAACACTCGGGTACCCAGATATTTATAAAATGACCATTCGACTACCCGGGTGGCTGAAAACCCAGTATTTTCGATTCTCCACTTGGAAGCTGCCAATGTCACCCGTATCGACCAATTCCAATTAATCTCTTCGAGGGATAGGCCCTTTCTCCGTTCGATTCTGCTAATAAGGGATTCCATCAATCTATTCCTCCATGAAGTATTCAAGGCGCACCGTTCACGGCGTTAAAAAAAAGATTTATCAATTATTTTTTGGGTTTCATCGCGCTACAGCACTGGGCTTCACTTCTCCAAGAGTATAACCACTGTGGATACGCTCTACTAACGAAATCGATAAAGTTTACAAGGCCATCCTTAAAGATAAGACAATTTTTCAGCACGCGCTATTCTGAATCTTCTGCGCCTATTTTCTGATGCCTAGTAATAAAGTTCCTAAGAGCTCAATTTCGATAAATAGAGTATGAGAGGAATCATTACAGTATGGCTCATTCAAAAACGCGCGGCACACAGATTTGAGAGGAATAAATCGGAAATCGGGGGATTAAGGACGATTTACACATACGTGCCTTTACTTTAGAATGATGATTTCCGCACAAATTTCTTACGTACCATTAATAAAAAAATAAGTTAATACATGGGGTGAATAAATCAGAGAAATGCCTGATAAAAAACCAACGAGCATGATATTCGCAATCGTTTTTGGAGTTATTTCATAATCGANATGAAAACAGAATACTAATTTTGCCATTATAATTATTTTAACGCACAAGGGGATTTTAAACCTCAAGTCGTGGACACGACAGCATATTATTTCAATTATTTTTTTCTTGCGTTCAAACAAATTTTTTAATTAAAACACCATAAGAATTCATTATACAACGAGAACCCCATGGGTTTTAAATGGGAATAAAAGAGAGCTTGGGGAATTATTGTTCGAATGCTACATTTTTATTATTTAATGTAACTTATAATGTTTTTGGCAAGGATTCTGAAGGTGAAACGTTCTACTTCAGTAGCTAACTTGGGACAGTATATTTCATTTTAATTATCACAGGAGGCTTCCTTGATAAAAAATTATAGTAATAAAAATTACATTTACGCACTTGGTTCAAGTACATTCATGATGTGATTCAATAGAATGCTGATGAGTAAAAAGTATTATAACTCTCGTTTCAGAGCTTTAGTATAGCGAAAATGACAACCCTATTGAAGATAATTTGAAAGTTGGGATTTTATCTCAAAATAAATCTTAAAGCTTAGACCCGTGAATGAAGGATAGCAATTCCAGAATTAAGAACAAGTTACCTCTTACAACATCAAAAGCTATATGCATTTATTATTGAATTTTAATTACTTCTTCAGCATTTCATTCACGGCAACAAAATCCACTGTTTCGGCCCAAACTTCGTAATATCACTCCATAGGAGATGAATAAAAATAAGATGACGCTATGCGTTGAATAGGTCGTGGAAGATTTAAATTCTGTGGTAACGTGCAAAAGTTGTTTTCATGCCTCTTCCATAGTTACGGAAAATTGAATTTTTTATAACGCATAAGCAGAAAAATAACTTCGCTAACCAATTCTAACTAACTTCGCTAACCTAACCAACAGGGCCAACCGTCATAGTCGATGTAATATGGCAAATGGCTAAACTTCAAGTAGGATAGGTTTGCTTCTCTTTGGTGAATGCGGAAAAACACTCGCAGACTGGCATACTCATGATAATTTGCTCTAAATAATGGAAAGCGCGATTGCGGAGAACTCAAAAATCGCAAATTTTTCAACAAACTCTTATTAAACTGAGAATAATTGTTGTTTTGAGGACATTAGCATGGTATTTATACGAGAAGAAATTTGAACTGCGGTGCCAACTCGCTAGCAGATAGTCGGGGGACTCTTCTTTAAAGGGTAGCTCACTAACATTGTCCCTAGGAACTCTCCATAGCATACTTGCATCTCAAACAATAAGAATAATTTAGTCTTTCACGTACATGTTTAAATATTTTCGCTAATTTTGCACGTAAAGAAAGTTAGAGTACGATTTAATTTACAAGTCTCTTGTTACGTAAACGTTTTCAGTATATCTTCCGTTCAAATCGGGAAAGGTTTTACGAAAAGAAGTTTGAGAAGCCATCTACAGCATCGTTTTCCTCTTTTTTATGTTTTATAAACAACACTCATTGAACTAGTGAACAAGAAATTATATTAGTAAAAGAATGTTTAAATTTCATATAATTTAGAATTTTTCTAGATGAAAGTCAACTGAAGTTAAATTCGTTGAAATTAGATATATGGCCCATACAGTGCTCCATTTCGAGGAATAAATAAAAAATAATCAAGTAAAACTCCATACAGATCTGACAAGCGTTATAGTATCTGGCATTTTTCTTTCCTATAGAAACATTATCAAATCTCATCACCATGTGTCAATAATACTGCTCTTAAGCTACAAGTGGAAAAAAATCATGCGTGTAAACAGGAGAGGGACTTAAACGAGTTGTTTTCGGATTTTGATCCATGTATATGAGAGTTAAAAAGTTAAAAATATTTTCCATTTTTCGAATTCATTTTGTTTGGATCTCCAGTCACACTATTCTACTCATCAAAAAGGCACCAAAATTAATTAAATGACGTAAAAATGGCAGCATAAACATGTGTGTTTTGTTTGTGCAAAGGGAAGTGCATTCTAGCTCACTACCTTTGAATACCATTGTTTTCTTTTACACTCTATTTGAATTTCAATCACTTTTTTCCAGTGGCGAGTTACAAAAAGATATTCAAAAGATCATAATTTTGATGCAATTCTTTTCGCACAAAAGTAAATCCGGAGGAGATTAATTCAGCCAGTTTATTTATGCGACAAGTTCCCATGATTTTAATCATTCACCAGTGATATCGCAGCAATTTTCAAAGCACTTTATTGTCTTGTTTTACCAAGAAGATGTATTCAACTTCAATATTTGTCACAGTTGTCGTAGTGCATTATTTATATATAGAGTCATCGGGGCGTTAACTATTTGATTGATTATACCTTTGTAATATTCATAAATAATTTTTGCAGAGTTGCTAAGCTGCGTTATAGGACGCATTATATTGGTGATATGATGTGAGACATATTTGCAATTTATATATTTATGTATGTATAACGGCAAGGTGAAGAGTATTCGCGTACGATTTTCAATAAGCGATGACAGGATGGACGTAGATAATCAGACGTCAATTTCAATGTCATGTGCTGCATCGTGGAGTTATGTTTTGCATTTTTACAGTACGTTATCACGTAAGCAATGCATTAATAGCTAAACTGTAGTCTTCTCGTAAGATAACGGTCAGTTACAGCATCAATGATCACTTAAGGAAAAGAAACAAAATAATATTTATATAAAATCATCATCATACCACCTACCTCACTGTAGGTTCATGCGCTCTATAATTCCCTTCTTAACGCCCTTCCTTTCATTGATTAACTATTACCGCTCCTTCCTCAAGTATAACAATGTAGTAAATGTGATGAACTTTATATGCTATGCGACGGTATTAAATTCTACAGATCCCCGATGCATAAGATTTCATTCAATACTAGTTGCGGGCAAAAGCGAGGTCTTCCTATAGAAACACGATTTGCGCGTAGCCGTGCCAAGTACGAAGTCGTCGGCGCAGACACAGAGCCCATAAATCCGTCCTTTTACGATCTTTTCCTACGTCATCCCCTGCGAAACACGAACAATTCGCCCTTAAAATTTTACACTCACACGTGTAAATCACACGCAAACACGCCCCATGCTTACGTGAGGAAGCTAAGAGAGATAACAGAGGAGATGAGAATTTTCGGGCTTGCTGTGACTTCAGAACAGGGCTTCGAACCGGAAACCGAAACTGAGAAACAGTTATTTCAGATGGAGTGAAAACAGAACCGCAAAATAATTCCTTGAACCTGAGCCGAAATCGAAAAACGATTTCTCCGTTCCGTTTAATGGATCGCAACCTCGTCAAATTTAATAATATTTGTCATATGGTTGTTATATTCCATTAATATATATGCCATTGCGACTATAATTGACTTATTAAATTTTAAATAAATGAACTTACTTTTATTACTAATTTATATATACTCTACTATAATAGAAACCTTTCATNTGGGAATAAATTAAAATTTCAATTTATTTTTCGTTACATTTCATAATTTTTGGGTTATTATGAAAGTTTCCCTCGAAGTAGAATTTTATTTTTCTCTTTATCCCTGGGGAAGTTTAACATAATATATTTAGCAGAACATTTATATATTTAAAATTCTCAGCATAAAGAACTTCGTGATTAAAATATCCTGGAAATAATATTTTTATGCATAAAATATGATTTACGCGATTTTTTATTTGGGAATGCGAGTCCTTTAAAAGAAACTAATCAGCTGATAAGAAAATGCAGATTTAACGGATGTCATAATTATCGATGTTAGACAAATTATCTAACTAGGATAGTCCTCTCCTTTTGACCTTCAGTTTTCATCTGTAACTGCCTTAGCTCCTGTTATTAGCAAAAATATTTAATCTCAGAGATAGACCAAAGAATTTTCAGTAATGATCCTCTACATTGATAACTAATTCATCTTCGTCGAACTGAAGGAGAACCTTTAAACATTGAAGATTCATCTACAGTAAAGGTCGAATTTTGAAAGGTTAATTGGGAAAGCTATCCAGAAGAATTTCCTTACTTGGTAAATTTCTTATTTAAAACAGCTTTTTAGTGGTATTTTCGGATACTTGATTCAAGGGTTGATGGAAATGTATTAAGTCAAATGAAAATTCTTTGACGGAAATTGTAAAAAAAAACTTTCCCACGATTATCCATATTGGGATCGAATTCTCTGGTAAATTATAGACTTTGATTACGAAAACATCACTGAATTGGTATACAACTTGAGTGAATCAATCTCATTATATATTGATTTAATCTTCTTTAAGTGATGGACATGGTATGTACCTAAAAGAGTGGATTTCAAATTCAAACTTATCGTTGGGGAATATAAATCATTATGGTTTTCGAGAATGAAAATTTTTCCATGAAAGTGTGGGAGAACGTGATGACAACATTGGCTGTAAAAATTCATGTTATAAAATCGTTTTAAAGGCAATGAAATCTTAAATGTTTTAACGTTTCTAATATCTTAAAGAATCTAGTATTTTTCGAAGATGTTTGAATTAATTACATAATAAGGAAGCTAATTGTTCTGGCGATATCTGGTGGAACTTGTTCATAGTTGGTTATTTATTGTACCTTATATATCCATAATAAGGTTTAATTCTAACAAAAACAATAACTATATAATTCCACAGGAAAATAAACAGCGAAAACTTCGGCTCTTCTTTGCTTCCAATCGATGCTTTTGTGTATGATTTCCCATGGAATCGTACACGTTTCTTATTCCTTATTATTTTGTTTTGATATCTTATCTAAAATATTTATATCTAACCAATTGTAGTTTGAAAAATACCATAACAAATTTAATGAAAAATGTAAAAACTGAGGATACATCTCACACTCCATGACGTTACTGAACGTATAAAAAAAATACATTATTTGATTGCGAACGCGAAAACAACGACAGAAACCGAAATTTCCAATCTTTCAGTTGGAAAAAAATCGCGAATAATAACTAAGAAGAAAAACATTTTCAGCGATCAAAACATTTATCTTTCAGGCAGCTCGGTATTTTATTCGATTAAGCCAGATATTATAAAGCGAAAGAACAAAATAGAGGAAAAAGCAGAGATTTATGTAAGGTGCGAAAGCCAAGTATGGTTTCATAACCAAGTAGTTATTCATATCCAGAAAAATATCGGAAGAAACGCATGGCTAAACCGGAGGACTATCCAGTCCGGAGAAAGTCCGCTGAGGAAGGAACGATAGGAGTTTTTAAAAAGAAGAGGGCAGAGACAACAAAAGAAAACGCAGTGGAGAGAAATGGATGGGGCAAAGGATAAAGTCTGTGGGGAGAAGTGGAATAAAGAAGAACAAAAGGAAGTGTGTGATTCGATTACATTACTGTATCGATCGTTCATTTTGACGTATCGCTCGGATGGACGACTTCTTTCGAGGGCCTCGCATTTTTTTTTATAACGCTCGGCGCTTCAGAAAAAGAAGGAAGAGAATAGAGAATAAGTAAGAGATACTGAGTTGTCGCAGTGTGATTTATATAATCGAGGGATATGGAGGGTGGCTACAAAGAAAGAAAAGGGGACATTTCCTGTCGTTTGGCGCGCTGAGTTGAATCGATGGTCTTTGAATTCAAGCATTCATTTGTCTTTGGACTATGCAGAGACGATTTGGTATCATCCATAGCCTCGAGTTCTTTGCGTCACTTTAAGTAAACAATGCGCACAAATATATTTCGTAGGGAATTGTCACCCATCGATTATAGATTGTGTATATGTATCCAGTTTTCGATTCTGCTTTGAAGATAGGAGCATTTAAACAATATAATAACATTTGTTATGTGATGTTAACCACTAAGATATAGAAAACAATCAGAAATTTAATAAATCTCAATTACGTCTTATAGTTATTTAAGAAAAAGATATTCCTTAGTTTGCTTATGTAATAATTAATAAACTACGCAGTAGTGAATGAGTGTAAACAACAATAATTTATCATTATAAAAGCACTCGAATTGCAGATGATGATGCCTTCGTTTACAAAGGATCCAGCCCTGAGAATACACTGAGCAACAGTAAAGGATAGGAGCAAATAGGAAGACGACCTTTCCAAGCGAAAAAAGAGAAGGGCAGGAAATGCGGAGTGTAGAGTCGGATCTCCCCAATGGAGAGCGTATGGTAGAGACAAGGATGCGTGGGTCGGAAACGGTGCGGTTTTATGGGGACTCACTTCCCTCGGAAGACTCTCTGGGAAATCGATTGCGGTTAATTACGAAGCCGTCGATAACGATTTCGACTTATGGGTCATTTTGACGTGTACTTCTTAAGCCAGAAGCTTTTCCTTTGGGAGAGCGGTAGCTGTGTGAAGAGCATGGGGAAGATGGCAAAGGGAAACTGGAGAGGAAATAAATGGAGAAAGTTAAGGGGAAGAGGGAATGGAAAAATGCCCTTCGCTCGATTCTCATGGCCTATTAAAGAGAAGTAACTCATTCCTTTTACTGTTCCATTTCCCGAGAATGTCATTTCTTCTCTTTACTTAACTCAGCATGCAATTTTTAAGGATGATTCACTCATGTTAAAGAAGATGCATACACATGACAATCCTGAAAGTTTTCATTTAGAAATCCTTGTTAAATTATTTCTCCGTACTTTTTCATCCTGATACATGTAATTCACTCCAAAGAAATCTACGCATCCTTCCATACATTCACTTTTATTCTCTACAGTATGTACGTCTCTCGTCTTTGGGATTTATTTCATAATATTTAAACAGCTATTTTCTCGGCCCTCCTCTTCCTTTCGTACTAATTATACTCTCGGTTCAACTAATTCTCCATTCATTAATAATGCCCATTATTTCCAGATATTAAGAACAATGTAAATCACATTTTATACTGGCAGCACATACATACATAGGTTTTATACCTCTTGGTAGGTTCACGTGCCTTAATATAGCCTGTTTAATGCCATTTCTTTCGTTTCTTGGTAACACACCTTTATGTCACTTACTTTAAGTCAATAACAGCCTTCGTCTCCCTTCAATTACTTTCTATATCGATCCCTCTCATCTCAATATTTGACCCACTCGCTCCCTTTTTCGACGCTGAATTACTTTAATTAAAACCCTCTCATCCCCAACCATCCCTATCACCTCCGTGTTTGTTTTTCTATCAACATAACTTACTTTTTCTAATCGACGCCACACCCACATCTCGAAGGCGTCTAGCTCTTTAAGGACTTTTGATGTCCTCATATCTTAAGGTTCACGTGTCACTACCATCCAACAAAATACTCCAGGGCATCAGTTCTCTTCGATTCACGAAGATTTGTTTGGCCAATGCTATCCTTTTAATATTACTAGTAACACCCTCTACCTTAAAATACTAATTCATTCAATAATCAGTCATTCCATTATCTCCTGTTCTTGCCACTCTATATCAGCTGCATAATTTCCACTCGTAAAATACAAATTTGTTTTTCGATTACCCTTACAGAAATACATTCCCGAAGAAGAAAAAATGACAAAATGATCATCACGTTCTTCTCTGGACGTCTTAGGTCTGCTTTAAGAATTTGTACAGATATAGTTATGTTCATTTTATTTAGAAAAAAGCAAATTGTGTAATAAACTCAACGTGATTGGACGATACCTGGTGGAACGCCACGACTAAATCAAAAGACGAGGAATTCGTANCCACAAAGTCATGTAACTGATGGATTCAATAAAAATGATGAAGTGAAATAAAATGCTAGACTCTGAGCTAGAAGATGTTTCCAAAGTAATAATTTGTATAAATATAAAAATGGTACACCTACTTGAAAAATAGATAGATATATTAGAAAATGGAAAAGCAGATCTTTTTGTAATACGTATAAAAGCATTTTGATGAGTTAGTCATGGAGAAATTCCAACTCAGCTTTAACACTTTAGTAGTGCTGGTAAAATATTGTAAGATGCTGAGCATTCATCCCCTACTACAATTAAACATTATTATTATTATTTTACGCCATAGGATCAAAGAAGTGGACAACTCATTGATTTGTTATTACGGATGAGCGATATATATAATGAAGACAGAAGATCAGTAAAATAGGAAGAGATTCTTTTCCTGCCTTCAACATGTTTTAGAAACACAAATGGCCAAGTTCAAGGTTTGATAAGAATTCCGAAAGAATACACTACATGTATAATTCATGTACGGGATATTTCGGTGAATGCGATTCACAATGTTTGATTCATAGGAATTCGAGACCAAATTCTCTCATCGATATCTTTGCACGACTTACATTACAATTCGATACACTTATATTAAGAATGAATCGGTTTCATTACAAAGATTTTATAGAGACATTCTAGGCGAGGGTTTTAGCTTTCCCGTATCTAAGGATTTCGGATTTTCAAGTTTCACTCATAAATGGAAATGAACTTTTTAGCGTCACTTTAAGCCTATGAAAATTAAAGTGAGATAGTTCAATAAAGCTAACACTCAATTATAAAATAAGCGTTCTTATAACATTAACAGGAAATCCCAATCCGAAAGTTTTTCTGCGAATGAGAAATAAATTTTCGTGTGTGGTTTTAAAGCATCGACGCTCCCTCTAATGTTCTTCAGATTCGCCGTCTCCCGATGAAATCGTTAGGGTTTCTATGGGATAGCGCCGTTATTTCTGCGTTTCCCGCAACAAAAAAGGCACCAGAGGCTTTTAAATCTTTCGCTTCGTTTCCCGAGAGGCGATCGAAAATAACTACCACATAAACTCGGACCGATTCCCTTTTTCTGTACACCCTTTTTCTTTCCGTCGCTCCTATTTGTCAAAATGAAAACGTTTCATTCTTCTTTTTTCCTCGCAATGTATCTCATGAATATTAACAAGGGATGTCATTCCCAGAGTTTGTTTAGCGACTGCGTTCCTTTAATAAGACATGGAAAGTAATTTAGAGAGAACAGATGGAGCTCAATCAAGGAAACCGGATTCGTATGGGGCGATTCTCGAAAATTCTTTGATCATTAGCAATGCACAATCTCACCGAAGTGCGCGCTGAGATCGGTGATCAATGTATGCCGGCGGGAATAACCCTGACAAAAGGAACAGCCAAAAAAATAGTAACTGATCTGGTACCAGTTGAAGAGTTAAATATAACGTATATAAGTATCAATTTAGTGGCACAGAAAATGAAAAACGAAAATCAAAAGTCGATCTTTTACAATCGATCTGTAAAGCTAAAATATTTTCTCTTCACAAAGAGTGTAATTATGAATAACTGAGGTAATATAAAGGCAATTAAAATTTTGCAAATAAGCGCAACACTAAATAGGAATTAAAATTTAGGATTGCAAAGTACGGAAATTAAATTTCGGGAGTGACTTTATTAAGGCTGAAATGTTTTTTTCCTATTTGAATGAAGCGCTTATTCTGTCACAATTTCCCCCGTTTCCACTCTCTTCCCCCTGTTTTAAGCGAAATTAGCAAAGTATATACTCTCGCATTGAATGTTTTTATTTGTATCTGAAATGGAATTTAATTATGTAGAGGAAATTTTTCAAACTAAATGTCCTAAGTCAATCCGATATCCACGTTTGACTGACGTCTCCCGAAATAGGTTTTTTTAATGACAAAATATTTTAAATATTAGTGATTGAAATTTTTTAAAGGAGAATTCCCTGGCGTTTCTTTAATTCCATTCAAAAATAAGCCATACATTTACTGAACATTAATTTTTATTATAATGATTTTTTTTAATCTTTGAGATAATTTATAATGTTAATAATTTTACTAGTAGACAAATCGTTCGTCTTTCGTAATATTTATCATTAAAAGAGCACAAATTTCCTTGATTCTAAATAGGGAGGTGAGTTATGAAGTATTTACGTACACAATGAAGATAGTGTTACACTTAACACCTTAGCCTGGATCCTTATTTCAAAAAAGGAAACAATACGCCTACTTTCTTCATGACATTCAGCTTGGAATTATTAAGAATTTTGGGAAATTTTTATTTTAAAACAGAAGCACTTGGCTTTTGTTGTTGATTATGCTCATGTTATTATTAGTCCTAGCTTATAATTTTTTTTTCATTATAGAACAATACCCCTGGGAGTAACATGATGCCAGCTTTTCGTTTCGGCCATCAACAGATGTTGATGCCTATGTCCCGTCCCATTAAAATAAGAATAAGGCACTTAAACAGAGGGAAAGTACGGAGAATGCTTCTTTTTTAAGAAGGATATTTTGGTAACTTGAAGGAGAAGCGATCTGGACGACTTTAATGAAGTTCTTTTACGCGAGGATACATTTCGCATTAAGCGCTAAAAATAAGCCCTACATGTTGGTTCGTCAGAATTCACAAATATCGAATTAAAAATCTATCGCGTAAGAAAACTTGGAAGGAGGCCATACGTTCTTATGAGTACAATTAATGATAAGCATTTTTATCATGTGAAATTCAATGGAGGAATCTCCGCTTGATTCAAGTCTTGATTGAATCTTGCTTAAATTCCACAGACGTTTGTATCATGCATTTTTTCCAATAGGAAAAGTAGATAGATAAATAGATTAAATACTAATCGTTAATTATGTTCCGAGTCAATTTTAGAGGGCTTAAGCAATAATACTTTAATCAAGTGCAGAAAATCAGTCAGTCAGTCATCAATCACTAAATCCCGAGTTTTATTTGGTAGATTTTTAGCTTTTTTTGTCGGTCGCATGGTTTCTCACGACAGAATTATACTATTTATAACTACATAAATTATTTAGATAATGCAAAAAATTAAAATTTTAATAATGACATTGTTCAATCAGACAAAAGAATGTAGACTTAATTGTGCTCGCATTATATTTTCAAATCTTAAGCCGAATATTTTATCTTAATGTAAAAATCATCCTTGAAGACATACGAAAGAAACGTTTCGTCATCAAATTCTCCATCAACCATTTCCACTTTCTCTTCCGACGGACTGCGAACGTCCGTCAGATGGATGGAATAAATTAGGTCTTTTTACTGTTTCTCATGTGCTGCTTTCATGGCGAAAGCCTAGCAAGCGGAAAGGAAAGGGAAAACAGGAATGGGAGGGTCGCTTATAATGAACAAAAAAATAAATGCCCGCTTGACCTCCATCAGGCTTATGGAACTAGACTCGCGTCGGTCTGGCAATTCGTAGATGGAAGGAGAAGGAAGGGTCGAAATGGCAGTGGGATGGAAATGACCCAAAAGTGCCCTCGCTTTGAGGTGTGTACGGCGCCTGACAAAAGGAACTTCTCCCCACTCGACCGTAGAATCCTTTGGATCCCATTCTTAAACCTGCAATCCTCAACTAAATCAGAAAGTTTGAGGTAGACGGTTATATTAATCACCGTTATCATATTAATATTACTGATTATGTATCGATACCGATGTAGGTTTTTCTTTTCAATGTTTTTTTTGAAATNGGACCGATTCCCTTTTTCTGTACACCCTTTTTCTTTCCGTCGCTCCTATTTGTCAAAATGAAAACGTTTCATTCTTCTTTTTTCCTCGCAATGTATCTCATGAATATTAACAAGGGATGTCATTCCCAGAGTTTGTTTAGCGACTGCGTTCCTTTAATAAGACATGGAAAGTAATTTAGAGAGAACAGATGGAGCTCAATCAAGGAAACCGGATTCGTATGGGGCGATTCTCGAAAATTCTTTGATCATTAGCAATGCACAATCTCACCGAAGTGCGCGCTGAGATCGGTGATCAATGTATGCCGGCGGGAATAACCCTGACAAAAGGAACAGCCAAAAAAATAGTAACTGATCTGGTACCAGTTGAAGAGTTAAATATAACGTATATAAGTATCAATTTAGTGGCACAGAAAATGAAAAACGAAAATCAAAAGTCGATCTTTTACAATCGATCTGTAAAGCTAAAATATTTTCTCTTCACAAAGAGTGTAATTATGAATAACTGAGGTAATATAAAGGCAATTAAAATTTTGCAAATAAGCGCAACACTAAATAGGAATTAAAATTTAGGATTGCAAAGTACGGAAATTAAATTTCGGGAGTGACTTTATTAAGGCTAAAATGTTTTTTTCCTATTTGAATGAAGCGCTTATTCTGTCACAATTTCCCCCGTTTCAACTCTCTTCCCCCTGTTTTAAGCGAAATTAGCAAAGTATATACTCTCGCATTGAATGTTTTTATTTGTATATCCTGGAAATAATATTTTTATGCATAAAATATGATTTACGCGATTTTTTATTTGGGAATGCGAGTCCTTTAAAAGAAACTAATCGGCTGATAAGAAAATGCAGATTTAACGGATGTCATAATTATCGATGTTAGACAAATTATCTAACTAGGATAGTCCTCTCCTTTTGACCTTCAGTTTTCATCTGTAACTGCCTTAGCTCCTGTTATTAGCAAAAATATTTAATCTCAGAGATAGACCAAAGAATTTTCAGTAATGATCCTCTACATTGATAACTAATTCATCTTCGTCGAACTGAAGGAGAACCTTTAAACATTGAAGATTCATCTACAGTAAAGGTCGAATTTTGAAAGGTTAATTGGGAAAGCTATCCAGAAGAATTTCCTTACTTGGTAAATTTCTTATTTAAAACAGCTTTTTAGTGGTATTTTCGGATACTTGATTCAAGGGTTGATGGAAATGTATTAAGTCAAATGAAAATTCTTTGACGGAAATTGTAAAAAAAAACTTTCCCACGATTATCCATATTGGGATCGAATTCTCTGGTAAATTATAGACTTTGATTACGAAAACATCACTGAATTGGTATACAACTTGAGTGAATCAATCTCATTATATATTGATTTAATCTTCTTTAAGTGATGGACATGGTATGTACCTAAAAGAGTGGATTTCAAATTCAAACTTATCGTTGGGGAATATAAATCATTATGGTTTTCGAGAATGAAAATTTTTCCATGAAAGTGTGGGAGAACGTGATGACAACATTGGCTGTAAAAATTCATGTTATAAAATCGTTTTAAAGGCAATGAAATCTTAAATGTTTTAACGTTTCTAATATCTTAAAGAATCTAGTATTTTTCGAAGATGTTTGAATTAATTACATAATAAGGAAGCTAATTGTTCTGGCGATATCTGGTGGAACTTGTTCATAGTTGGTTATTTATTGTACCTTATATATCCATAATAAGGTTTAATGCTAACAAAAACAATAACTATATAATTCCACAGGAAAATAAACAGCGAAAACTTCGGCTCTTCTTTGCTTCCAATCGATGCTTTTGTGTATGATTTCCCATGGAATCGTACACGTTTCTTATTCCTTATTATTTTGTTTTGATATCTTATCTAAAATTTTTATATCTAACCAATTTTCCCTATAAAACGAATACTATTTTAATAGTAAGATATTTTAGAGATAATACTTTTATCATTGAAACAAATATCGTTAGATTATGCTTTCTTTACATTAGGATTCTTTCGACGACCAAGTTTTACGTATCATGCCGAATTATGGAATATTTCTTGCTTATCTTCCTAAAAATACATTGCAACTCTCATAGTAGTGAAGTAGCTTGCAAGTCCCAAGGTCCTATCGAGCTAAAATGGTTGGAGACTTGATTCCAGTAGAGTCACCTATGGGAGGAGAGCCATTAGTTAAGTTCTTGACGAAAGATTGTCCGCAAAGCGCTCGTATCTTAGTTTGGCGGCTGTACCAAAGTGGAACGTCGTATTAAGTGAGGTGTCGCGTTAGAAACACCTCAGAGAGAAGTAAGAGGAAACTACCTCAACTGCTTCTCCCTTGATCATGATTTGTTGGAAAAGAAATCCGAGTAAAGGTTTAAACAGGATCCAGCCCAATATGGCGAGTGTCGCGCCAGTAGTTATGTGTCGGTCGTCCTTTCAAGAAATCCTTGTGAACTTTACAAGAGGGAAAGAAAAGCAACCAAGAAGAGACGGGAGCAGGGGATTTTGTTGGATGATAATTAGAGATGACGATATTTTCAGGTACTGAGTGCTCACGAAATGATGTTTCCAAGGAAATCAACAGTCGAGGAAACAGTAGGTGGAGGTATTACTTAATTAAAGTACTGCTTGAACCAGTTGCAGCCAAGGCTGAACCAGCTCTTTCGAGCGCATTATGCCGACTAGAGACCTTAATGAACTCGATGTAAGTTCTTTAGCTTTAATAAGAGCTTGACTGAAAGCAGAAAGAAGAGTTAAACCTTCAAGTGTGATTGAAGAAGGATGCGGACAAAAAAAATACCGATGGTAGGGAGTGTTGTAGATGATGGCATGGTGAGGTGGATTTATTCTAAAAGGATTGCAATGTTAAAATAGGAAAAGCATTACTGGATGCTTCGGAAGTAGAGCAAACTAGATAACCACAGATGAAGTACGTACAGGAAGGTTTTGGAGATACTATAGAAATACCACAAAGCCATGTAACTGATGGATTCAATAAAAATGATGAAGTGAAATAAAATGCTAGACTCTGAGCTAGAAGATGTTTCCAAAGTAATAATTTGTATAAATATAAAAATGGTACACCTACTTGAAAAATAGATAGATATATTAGAAAATGGAAAAGCAGATCTTTTTGTAATACGTATAAAAGCATTTTGATGAGTTAGTCATGGAGAAATTCCAACTCAGCTTTAACACTTTAGTAGTGCTGGTAAAATATTGTAAGATGCTGAGCATTCATCCCCTACTACAATTAAACATTATTATTATTATTTTACGCCATAGGATCAAAGAAGTGGACAACTCATTGATTTGTTATTACGGATGAGCGATATATATAATGAAGACAGAAGATCAGTAAAATAGGAAGAGATTCTTTTCCTGCCTTCAACATGTTTTAGAAACACAAATGGCCAAGTTCAAGGTTTGATAAGAATTCCGAAAGAATACACTACATGTATAATTCATGTACGGGATATTTCGGTGAATGCGATTCACAATGTTTGATTCATAGGAATTCGAGACCAAATTCTCTCATCGATATCTTTGCACGACTTACATTACAATTCGATACACTTATATTAAGAATGAATCGGTTTCATTACAAAGATTTTATAGAGACATTCTAGGCGAGGGTTTTAGCTTTCCCGTATCTAAGGATTTCGGATTTTCAAGTTTCACTCATAAATGGAAATGAACTTTTTAGCGTCACTTTAAGCCTATGAAAATTAAAGTGAGATAGTTCAATAAAGCTAACACTCAATTATAAAATAAGCGTTCTTATAACATTAACAGGAAATCCCAATCCGAAAGTTTTTCTGCGAATGAGAAATAAATTTTCGTGTGTGGTTTTAAAGCATCGACGCTCCCTCTAATGTTCTTCAGATTCGCCGTCTCCCGATGAAATCGTTAGGGTTTCTATGGGATAGCGCCGTTATTTCTGCGTTTCCCGCAACAAAAAAGGCACCAGAGGCTTTTAAATCTTTCGCTTCGTTTCCCGAGAGGCGATCGAAAATAACTACCACATAAACTCGGACCGATTCCCTTTTTCTGTACACCCTTTTTCTTTCCGTCGCTCCTATTTGTCAAAATGAAAACGTTTCATTCTTCTTTTTTCCTCGCAATGTATCTCATGAATATTAACAAGGGATGTCATTCCCAGAGTTTGTTTAGCGACTGCGTTCCTTTAATAAGACATGGAAAGTAATTTAGAGAGAACAGATGGAGCTCAATCAAGGAAACCGGATTCGTATGGGGCGATTCTCGAAAATTCTTTGATCATTAGCAATGCACAATCTCACCGAAGTGCGCGCTGAGATCGGTGATCAATGTATGCCGGCGGGAATAACCCTGACAAAAGGAACAGCCAAAAAAATAGTAACTGATCTGGTACCAGTTGAAGAGTTAAATATAACGTATATAAGTATCAATTTAGTGGCACAGAAAATGAAAAACGAAAATCAAAAGTCGATCTTTTACAATCGATCTGTAAAGCTAAAATATTTTCTCTTCACAAAGAGTGTAATTATGAATAACTGAGGTAATATAAAGGCAATTAAAATTTTGCAAATAAGCGCAACACTAAATAGGAATTAAAATTTAGGATTGCAAAGTACGGAAATTAAATTTCGGGAGTGACTTTATTAAGGCTGAAATGTTTTTTTCCTATTTGAATGAAGCGCTTATTCTGTCACAATTTCCCCCGTTTCAACTCTCTTCCCCCTGTTTTAAGCGAAATTAGCAAAGTATATACTCTCGCATTGAATGTTTTTATTTGTATCTGAAATGGAATTTAATTATGTAGAGGAAATTTTTCAAACTAAATGTCCTAAGTCAATCCGATATCCACGTTTGACTGACGTCTCCCGAAATAGGTTTTTTTAATGACAAAATATTTTAAATATTAGTGATTGAAATTTTTTAAAGGAGAATTCCCTGGCGTTTCTTTAATTCCATTCAAAAATAAGCCATACATTTACTGAAAATTAATTTTTATTATAATGATTTTTTTAAATCTTTGAGATAATTTATAATGTTAATAATTTTACTAGTAGACAAATCGTTCGTCTTTCGTAATATTTATCATTAAAAGAGCACAAATTTCCTTGATTCTAAATAGGGAGGTGAGTTATGAAGTATTTACGTACACAATGAAGATAGTGTTACACTTAACACCTTAGCCTGGATCCTTATTTCAAAAAAGGAAACAATACGCCTACTTTCTTCATGACATTCAGCTTGGAATTATTAAGAATTTTGGGAAATTTTTATTTTAAAACAGAAGCACTTGGCTTTTGTTGTTGATTATGCTCATGTTATTATTAGTCCTAGCTTATAATTTTTTTTTCATTATAGAACAATACCCCTGGGAGTAACATGATGCCAGCTTTTCGTTTCGGCCATCAACAGATGTTGATGCCTATGTCCCGTCCCATTAAAATAAGAATAAGGCACTTAAACAGAGGGAAAGTACGGAGAATGCTTCTTTTTTAAGAAGGATATTTTGGTAACTTGAAGGAGAAGCGATCTGGACGACTTTAATGAAGTTCTTTTACGCGAGGATACATTTCGCATTAAGCGCTAAAAATAAGCCCTACATGTTGGTTCGTCAGAATTCACAAATATCGAATTAAAAATCTATCGCGTAAGAAAACTTGGAAGGAGGCCATACGTTCTTATGAGTACAATTAATGATAAGCATTTTTATCATGTGAAATTCAATGGAGGAATCTCCGCTTGATTCAAGTCTTGATTGAATCTTGCTTAAATTCCACAGACGTTTGTATCATGCATTTTTTCCAATAGGAAAAGTAGATAGATAAATAGATTAAATACTAATCGTTAATTATGTTCCGAGTCAATTTTAGAGGGCTTAAGCAATAATACTTTAATCAAGTGCAGAAAATCAGTCAGTCAGTCATCAATCACTAAATCCCGAGTTTTATTTGGTAGATTTTTAGCTTTTTTTGTCGGTCGCATGGTTTCTCACGACAGAATTATACTATTTATAACCACATAAATTATTTAGATAATGCAAAAAATTAAAATTTTAATAATGAAATTGTTCAATTAGACAAAAGTATGTAGACTTAATTGTGCTCGTATTATATTTTCAAATCTTAAGCCGAATATTTTATCTTAATGGAAAAATCATCCTTGAAGACATACGAAAGGAACGTTTCGTCATCAAATTCTCCATCAACCATTTCCACTTTCTCTTCCGACGGACTGCGAACGTCCGTCAGATGGATGGAATAAATTAGGTCTTTTTACTGTTTCTCATGTGCTGCTTTCATGGCGAAAGCCTAGCAAGCGGAAAGGAAAGGGAAAACAGGAATGGGAGGGTCGCTTATAATGAACAAAAAAATAAATGCCCGCTTGACCTCCATCAGGCTTATGGAACTAGACTCGCGTCGGTCTGGCAATTCGTATATGGAAGGAGAAGGAAGGGTCGAAATGGCAGTGGGATGGAAATGACCCAAAAGTGCCCTCGCTTTGAGGTGTGTACGGCGCCTGACAAAAGGAACTTCTCCCCACTCGACCGTAGAATCCTTTGGATCCCATTCTTAAACCTGCAATCCTCAACTAAATCAGAAAGTTTGAGGTAGACGGTTCTATTAATCACCGTTATCATATTAATATTACTGATTATGTATCGATACCGATGTAGGTTTTTCTTTTCAATGTTTTTTTTGAAATTTTTAAACCTACAAATTGTCCACCATAATTTGTTTCTGTTCATAGATCTCATAACTTTTAATTACTACTCTATACTATTGTATCAATACCATTTGATACTCAAGTTTCTTAACTTATTTTATTTGAAAAAACTGAAATAGTCGTTGACAAAAGATTACAAAGATTGAAATGTAGAGGAATTCAAATATAAACTCGAGTTGATTTTTCTTCGATATGTTAGGAAAATGTGTTGGTAAATCCAGTAAAATATCGTATATGACTATAATGCCTCCAAGGAAAGATTGACTGTGGAGGTGTTTTTACTTGATTTATAACAAAATACATTCAAATGAAAACACATGCTACTTTTAAAATTGCGAGCCTAACAACCAAATTATTTTCCATATATTCGCGATAGTAACATCACTATGTGGAGTTCAAATAAGAGTAGGTATCCTTGTAGAGTAAAAGTTCCCAGTTTCTTAGTACCCTGAAATAATTGTGAGGAAATAAAAATAAATACTTTTCGCGATAAGAACTGTGGACAATAGCATAAAATGAGTCAAGTTTCAATTATGGCTTTCAAGAAGTTCTAAAAGTGTATTCATTCTATCTTTAATTGAATTATTATGCAAATCCGAAGAGATAAAAACAAACGGAAAAACCATCTAAAGATTTTTTTGATAATGAGAATTTTCAGTAATCGAATGTCATACTATATTGTTAATACTATGTTTTATAACTGCAATAAAAGACGTGACGAAATATTTGTACTGTAAATTTGACTCTTCCGTATCCCTCCCTGGTCTTGCTGAAAATAAATTCCACCTTTTTATCAACGTCAATGGCTCAAAAGAAATCAACGTGCTAGCCATAGAAGATAGCGAACATAATTTTGCGTATTTTTAAGTTTGTCATGATGCTTTGAAATTCTTGTTATAGAAGATTAACTAAAGGCAAACTTGGGGTAATAACCGTGATTTGTATAGCTGATTCCGACTGTCACCTTTAGTTCCATCATTTGATTCCAAAAATTACAAGAAAAAATATTTCGATATTAGATTGGGTATTAGGAGTTGTAGCTGTACAATCCTTCCCATATTTCCCTAACCGATCTCGTCTCACGTTAAACCAATCATCCTTGTCCAACGATATTGCTTGGTGACGGTACAGAGGGGATGATGCGTGGATGGACCCACTCAGTGATGAATCACCAATCCGAATCTATAATTAGATTTTTCGCTCCTGTCTGGGATCTATAAGCCTACATAAGTTCGGCGTCCAATATCGGGAAAACAAACGAGAAGCGGGGTTGAGTGATGAGAAAGGCAGGGAGAGAAGAGGGTAACGGCAAGAGGATTTGGTATGAGGCAAAAAGTCTGGGCCTAGATAGATGCTGTGCGGCACCACGATGACGCGGCCCTTCAAAGGGAAAGTCGGAGGTCCAGGTGACCTCAGCTTCGATTCCTGAAATTCGATTCTTTTTTATCGTCCACTGGCGACTAGCTGATTGATTTCTCCAATTGCGATCACACTAGGGAATGCGTGTTGTCCTTATGGAGAAGGGTAATTGTTTTTCCAGCGACCTGTTTGTGATCTCAGACCGAGGAAGTTAAATTATACCTTGGCTATTTCGAGCGGATTGCGGAGAATTTAGTGTGCGTCGGGGATGTCGTTTGTCTCGACGTGGACGAGTGACTTTGGGTTGGGGAAAAAAAGGCCCCTGTCGTTAAGAGAGATTTATTTATCGATCAGGTTCCGTTCCACTAGTAAAATTTCATTGGATGCGGTTTTTTATATCCATTCAATGCCGACCGACAATATGAGGCTGGAAGGTCATTCTCAAAAGACCCAAATTTGATGTCAGGTAATTTTTTGGAATGGAATTGTGCACGAGCATTTTTCACTCGAAGTATACAACTGTTATATTTGAGTTTATGTTTACGACGATGATGAGAGGGAAGTGAATTTGTGCAAACATTTTTGCTTGTTGAATGAAACGGACGAAGGAATAGGCGCATATATATGAGTGTTGAGCAAAAAATCTGCAAATTCTTTCGCTAAAATTTCCTCTTTACGTGATTTGAATGGTTTAGCTTCACAAGTAAGAAAAGATCTGGTAAATAGTATTGAGCAATAATAATAATTGCGATTGATACCAAAACGCGCCGTATAGTCCTAATTTCTAATTCCCAAAGGGCTAATGAAAGGGGCTTTCTAATGAAAGTTAGATGTAAGAAGAGAATAATTAGACTCAATCTTGCCCGTGAATAAAGACATGTTATTATTATTATAATTATTAATTTATACTGGTTTTAAAGAACAACTCTTAGGCTAAAGTTATGAAATCAATTAATTAATTGTGCTTCGTGATACGGATTACTAAGATGTACCGACAAATTGAGTTACTTCGAGCCTGGACCTTTAATGAAATGGATGATCGAGCTGCCATAAACTCACCTCTAACTTACGTAATACCGTTCTTGACTACACTTGCTTGAATATCGGATGAATAGAAAGTTTTCTCAAAGGCAGTACTAATTCTAGCTGGAAGTGAATTCTTCGAAATCTATGGTTGATTACGACAATTTTTTTCCTTTCGTTTTTCTTCATAAAAGAATACGTCAATTACCATTGATTCTAATAGGCAGAACGATAATTGTGATGTATTGCTTCACGTCACTCGACAAAGAAAGTAATGATTCCTCTTTCTTCTTGAGTAGTAGCAGTTATTTAACAACAATAATTCAACGACAAGCCGGAAAATAATAAATTTGACAGAGATAAATAACCAAGGAAACAAGAGTCACCCCTCTCAGATCGTACGATTAAGTATTAATGACACGCCACCTCGCGGTATTAAGTAGAGCCTTCAACGCGGGACTGAGCCCACACACCCTCAACATTATTTGCCTCTAACGGCTTTGGCATACCGTAAAATCACTCAAGGTTGGATTAATTTATCATCAGATTCGCATGGACTCATATATTTGATCGAGTTGTATCCCATTCAACGGTTGATTGATTGGTTTTCCCAGTCCCATTGGGCACTTGAAAAGAAAGTAAGCTTGCTTTATTTGTCTTATGCTTTGAAGGAATTACTCTCTACTATTCATCACGCTCTAGAAATGCATCGATCCCAGTTCGGAAAGTCGGATGTATAAATCACGGCGACCTTTCCGAAGCCTTCTTACTCATCACTTGGTTCTAGCCAAGTGCCCTACGACTGTTGCATGTTAAGTCAAGAATCAAACCGGATTACAAACGGGAATCTTACGCTCAGGTTTAGGCTGAATAATGTAACACGAGAAACAAGTTTCGTTCCCGACAGCCTTTTAACCTGGCATCTACTCAATGTTATGAAACGAAATCCAATTTCCCAGAATCCGAATTAAAATTTTTTGATATACCGCATCAGCTAACGTTTTATTGGTTATTCATAAGTATTAGGGGTTATTGATTATAATATAATTCAATTTATTCAATTCATAGAATACAAACACAGTAATACAAAATTATAAATGTAAATCCTGTCTGTGATCGGCTTACAATTTTAACTAGGTCTTAATAATTTATATTTTTCTAAAGTATAGAAGCATAAATATTTAAAAGTAATGCACACGATAATACACAGTACCGCAATAATGCACAATAGTTAAAATCATTTATATACTCAAACATGAAGGTCCTGAGTTCCCTAAGCGAAGATTGCTTGTGAGCGGGTTCCTATTTAAGAAATCTGTGGTACATTGATTAAAACATTCAGACATTATTATTTCATTATCTAATATTATATTGCAAGGTATAACATATTACAATTATAGACATATAGAGCATATACTTAGAGAAACATATCATTTACATTACAAATAAAGAAATTAAATTATCATTGTTTTCGTTAAGGACAATTTTAAATCATCCATCGTTACTGTTAAACAGCATCGTAATTTTATACCCCATATACGATTTAATCATGTCATAAAGAAAGTAACCTTTTCTTGGTTTTTTTATGTATGCATACTACTTAAACAATTTCATTTGTTGCATTTCAAAAGCATTAAGATATAACAAACATTAATTTACGAATAAATCACTTAATGGAACGCGTTTAATGAAACGAACCGGAGGTATTTTTATTAGTCGTGCGAAAATATATAAGAATACATTTATAAAATAGTACTTAAATATTCAATGGCAAAGATTTTATACGAAATTCGAATTGGTACAAAATAAACACACTTCTTCCACGCGTATCTGGTATGAAATGGAACAGTGAACTAGTTCACAAAGCTGATGCTAAATACTCCATTCAAGGAACCCTTAATTAAGACTCTTGCGCCTTAAAAAGTGATGAAGAGTGCTACTTCACTTCCAGACGACGTTGCGATTTTTTTCCAGACTCCTAATAGAAGGGAGAAGGTATCTTGGTAATGGGACCATAAAATACTTAAAAGGAATGATAATTGCATTCCTGATTGGATATATTCTATCGGACTTTTACCTTAAAGAGTGAGTTGTAGATTGAGCAGAATAGGATATCTATATAATTGAGAATTTTTCTGCGATCGAAAAAAGCAATTCATCACCATATCGGCAATAATGTTGAGATAATCATTAGAATTACTAGTTAGTAAAATTATACATAATAATATAATTGGACGGAAATTTATAACATAATTTAACAGCATGAAATATTTTAATTTAAAATTCTGAACTTATGCTGAAACCATACGGTCACGGTTCATCGGCAAATTTTATCAGGTTTGAAGTTTGTATTTCTGTTCCGAAACAATGTGTTCTGATTAAATTATCAAATAAAGAACACCGTAAACTTCCACGCTAATGGATTTTATTTCCGACCGGTTTCGGCGCGAATGCCGTCATCAGGTCAGAATGTCCTTCCACGAAGTTCGGCCGAATAAGATAGAATGTGTTCTGATTACGTCAGAAATCTCGGTTGCGCGTAACTAGAAATTGTATTGAATGCACCCATCTTCGTTTTAAATCTTAGAAATTAAATCTCACCGGAACTATTTGAGAAAAGGGCGAAACTAATTTTTTTTAAGATCTTAAAGGGAAATTAAGCGTAGGACTTTATCCTTATCATCAAAAACACCGGTGTTATTAATGTATTCTACAGCCGCTATTTCACTTTGACTCCAATGATATCATATATGTCTCACAAGATCGAACTTATCTGAAAGATATTACTGATCATTTTTAGTCCGTTCGTCACACTATCTCAGCGATTCACTCTACGGAAGCGTGCACTAGATGAGGATAAGTCCCTGTCTCTTGTAGAATGTCCACGTGTCTAGGAATCTTCTTCTGTTTTTATTCGCCTATTTTGGTGCACGGAGAAGCTGCATTTCATAATCCGATACTTAATCAGCACAGCTAATTCGTTCTTAAACGCGTTTGCCTTTAGTGAAAGTGGTCCCTGGTTCGATTCCCAGTGGAGACCCGTATGTGGGAAATGACTTCAGCTGTCCAAGCATATTTAACAATATTGCTTTATTTCTTAGTTGAACTTTCCTTATTGGAAAGATGTATTCTTAATTATAAATAAGATAAAAAAGCGGAAAATAAATACTATGTGTTCAGGCTTAACTGTGCGGGAAGGCATTCTATTATAAATATTCCAATGCTCCTGAAGTGGAACTTTCTGGAACATGCCTTTGCTCTGGCGATGTACCGTATTTCACTATTGTTTCATTCCTGGATTTCCGAGATTACGAAAGTTGGCTTGCAAGAAGAAATTTAACTTGAAAATATACCCGTCTTTTTCTCTGAATTGGTATGATTAGATTTGCGACTCTTATTTCTGTATTAGAAATTTTACCAATTTTGTACACTGGGTAAAATTTATTATTCTGTTATTTTTCATTAAAAATGGTCGAATTGGTTTATCTCAGGTTTCTTAGCTTCCTTCTGCTTCGAATTTTACTCATAGGTTACGAAGATAATCTAAGATAAAATGATTATATCTGTTGAACTCATTTCTTATGATCAATGCATTTCGTCCAATATTCACCACATAATCACCCTGTGTCAATACCTATGCCATCACAGGAGGTAAGAATCATAAGATCTGAGCATATAACTCCGGCTACAACGCAATCTTCCACGGATGGCGTTGTAGCCGAAATGGTTGTGGCGAAACCGGCAGTCTTAAAATGTACATAGTGGAAATTACAAAGGTTTGTGGTTCTCATTTTCATTGTGTCTTTTCTCAAAGTACGGCCAGAAATGATTGATTATATTATTTTATTATTATTTTTAATTTTAGATTATAATATTTTCTATGCCTTACGATCTATATATATACGAGTAAAAGTTGCTTGCATACTGCAAGCTTAATGTAAGATAGATAACTAAGGCATTGTACACCTCCTGCAACACTCCAGCTGCTATAAACGGACTACCATCCACCAACTACAAAACGTGAGCAAATTATTCAAAATACGTCCATACGATTTGTCCTAGCATCGAACCTGGGTCTATTAGGACAAATATCCTTACGGTATACGATATAATTCCCTATCTTCTATAGATGTAGCGAATTTCTACCTTCTACTTGACCGGGAAATCCCGTAACGAATTTTTGAAAATTCGGTAATTCCAATGGTCCTGGGATCGAGCCTGAGCCTTTAGGGCAAAAAGCTTTACGGCATACGATAGACAATCATCTATTCTAACAACACCGTGAATTGCAAGTTTCTATCTTAACGGATAATACCCTAAATGAATTCATGAACTTCAGACATACGAACTGCCCTAGCATCGAACTAAGGACATTCAGGGTAAAAAGCTTTAGGTATACTATAGAGGTGTTTGATTTCTATCGATGACGTGAATTTCAACGTTCTATCTTACCTAGAAATGCCCTAAATGATTTTTTGAACGTTTTGCACCAAGTACCTAGCATCGAACCTGGGGCCGTTAGGAATAAAGCTCTTGCGGGAAACGGAAGATAAAATCATTTTCTAATGATTCCGTAAATTTCAACGTTCTATCTTTACGCTAAATATGCTAAACGAATTTTTGAAAATGCGCTCAATGCATTCTTATGGGAAAGTGGCCGTTTTTGGGGGCCCCTAGAATCGAACACATGATGCGTAGAATGGAAGTCCGCTTTTTTCCTAGATGTCCAAACCCGGGACTTTACGGCAAAAAAATCGGCGGCTCCGTGAGGCACTTCCTTCTGCCTCGCCTTTAGTATCCTATATGTATATATATATCCGGAGAAGCGTCTATATAAAGAGATATATAATCTCTCTAAATAAATGTTTAACATTCAATAACAGCTTTTTAGACTTTTGCTCATTATTTATTTCTAAATTTAATATGTTCCCGAAGTAAATATCCCGGTTTCGCACCATAGGCCACAGGAAATCCTATTACTACATATTTACGCGAATAGAGCCGAGGGAAAGTAAATCGAAGAGATATTACGAAAAATGAGAAAAGGAGAATGATTTGAAGAAGGAAGAAGGAGAGAGAGAGAGAGAGATAGAAAGGAGGCGCCGAAGACGTAGAGAAGGGGAGATGGATGTATAGTTTTAAGACGCACCCTGCAGCTTCGGAATGCTAAAGAGAAGGCAAGGAGTGAAGGTCGGTGGGATGAGAGGAGGGGAAAGCGGGAAGTTTAGTGGGAGGAAAGTAGGCTTGCCAACTGTCCAGACTTGCTCCCGGAATGTGACAATAACCCTGAGTCTCTCTCAGTAAAGGATTGAGGTATTTTTTCGCTCTCTTTCATTCAACAAGAAAATTCTCTACAGTGTTATATCTTGATCTTGCATCTTGGTAGTAAAATGTGCATCTACTCCTTATGATTCATCGTAATTAAGAAAAACCTTCATTAAAACGCAGCGGGATACGAGTATTGAAAGATAAACTTTCGCCAAACGAAAATACTTGTCATATGTAAAAGAAAACTTAAGCTGAGAAGAGCAATTTTTAGCAACACGTCGACCAATGTGGAAGACGCACTTTTAAAAGAAGGAAAGATACATAATTCCCTAAAGAATAAAATAAAAGAAGTGTATAAGTGAGAATTAATTGTAAAAAGGTAATAGGAAAACATCTTTCAGATTTAAGAGAGGATTACAAAGAAAATTCCGTTTCTCATAGTCATATCTAAACGTTCTAAAAGGTTTTATTTAATATTATTAATTTCCACTCGCATCATTCACTTTCGCCATAAGGCCAACTCAAACTACACTCAACAAAAAGTTTATTTTATCATTGAAAACTTTGTTGGTTACTTTTATTTTATCTCTTTATTATATATGTTTCAGATAAAGATGATTTATGAATTTTTGAGTATGGTTGGCCTCTGTCTGTATCTATGGTTACATAAAGTTTAGGATACTGAAATACGATATATTTGACTCAGATTGCCCCCAATTTACCCATTTGCAACCATAAAAGTGAAATGAAAATTGATATATTTGAAGACTCAATCGAATATAAGGAAACGGATGATTTCAATGCTAAGGATCTGGACTTTGCTTGAATCATCACATCTAAATTTTCTGCATCATTAACTTGCATGATATACTTTTATGAGAATATGAAAAGTTAATTAATTTAAGATGCAAGCTATGCACAAAAGACGATACTGTCAATTCTAAAGAGTTCTTGATGGACGTCAGTCAATCAATTCAAAATATGGTTGTCGGAGAGTTGCTTTTGCAATCTTCCGTTTCTTTTGAGTTATAACTCTTCCTGGCATACTGTCAATTCATATTGGTATATCAAAACCTAACCCAGTAAAAATCATGGGCCTATTTGAACATTTAAAAATATTCCGGACCCTAATAGCGTATATCTGATCTTATACCGCACATCTTCCGGCATAAAGTAATCAGCAGATGGCCACCGTGGATTAAGTTCTGAACGAGAAATACAGAAGGGGAGACAGAAAGGAAAGCATGATGAAAGATGAAAGTATATGACTTGAGGAATGACAGAGGAATTGCAGAAGTAGGAGTTACAACGATTCCGAAATGAACGAATATGGGGGAGATTTTTCATGAATGCTTCTACAGTTACAAATAAATATTTTCAGTTCTAGTTTAAAAGAACTCCAGAAACCATCAAAGCTATCTGAAAAATGCAAAGGTAGCCAAGCACTTGATTAAAATTTAGCGGAGTCGAGAGTTTGTAATCTTTTGCATGCAATCATATCAAATCCTATTTATTGCTGAAAACGAATACTTGATATGTTTAACCGAAAGCTTGAAAGTTAATTGTATGTCAAATAAAATCGTCTCCACAAAATAACATTTGGTAGAACAATGAAGACCAATTAACGTATGAGTTAATTTCATAAACTTCAACTAATAATGCGTTCTCATTTGGCCCGATTGATTCTTTTCCGCAAATACATGGGACTAAGAGGAGAGAGATTATAGTAGTATATACTTTTATTTTTACGCTGGTAAAGAATTGTCACCCTTTAAAAATATCTAAGAAGCAGACTCAAGGGAAGTGAAAACTGCAGGATTTCTTGTCAGACTTAACCACCCTCTAATCTATATATTTTCAAGGCTCACGCCTTCACTTTCAAAGTTTACTCTAATCCCCATACAAGATTTTAAACTGTGAAAGTGATAAATATCCCCCATAGGACACCTTCACATGAAAAATATTTGTGGAAGTATTCCAGAATTTACGGCTTTTAAAACTTTCAGGAGGAAATTGAAATTCAAGGAAATGTTTCACCTAGCCAACAACCGCTCCGCTACGTTCACCGCATACCAATTTGCTAGAATTCCATTAAAAACAAATACACCGAAACCGAAAACATGTCAATTACTCGCGGATAACAATAATTTACGGAGTCATACCGTTTCTTTTTTTAATCTTTTCAAATTAGGGAGCCCTTTCGAGGGCAGACATGAGGAGGAAGGGAAAAAGGCGGAACGTTTCGATGGGAGTAAGGAAGATCCTGCGATGCGGGGAAGGGATAAAGGAGCGGGAATTAGGGGTCATCGAAACGGGAGGTGAAAAAGGACGGGGGATCAATTAGGCGAGAGGATAGAAAGGAAAGGAATTGATGTTTGGAGGAAGAGAGGAGGATTTCAGGGAGAAAAAGACGTTGTTCTACGGACCATCGGGGCTTGCCGTGGGTTGGAGAGAGTTTGAGAAGGAACGGACGGAATGAGGCAAGGGAATTCGGTATGTGACAGGAGTGGGAAGAAAGTCCTTCACTCTGAGGGGAAAGATTTTTCCTCGGAAAATAACCCAAGGAATCGAAAGAGCGTATCTCATTGGATCCGTATGCTTCAGCATCATAGGGATTACGCAAAGGTCAGGGTACAAATAATATGAGAGACAACCACCTCCGGGGGAGGCAATCAAAAGAGCGGTAACCCATGAATATCGGCAATTGGCATTCAGGCCTCAACCGAGACGGATGAGGATCTAGAATCGTTCATTGTTTAAAAAATGCCGAATTAAGTTAAGAATGGTGAATTGTTTGAGATCGCTGCCAATAATGCTGCTCTTAAGGGACATGGCGTGTGATCGACGCACAGGTTGCTGAAATAAAAATCAAAAGAGAAAGTGTCGGAAATAAAATGTTGGTATTCTAATCGCTAAACTACCATTCCGAGTCAATTCCACATTGCTAACAGGATGCTTCATGACAAAATGAGTATTACCCAAGTGCGGCTACGCATGCGACATTGGATTACGCAAAGCAGAATTTACTCTTAACCCACACGTAAAGTTACATAGAGATTATTTAAATTGATTCAAAATTAACGAGGTACGTCTCAGAACGATTTATATTTCAACGAAACTAATTTGAACACAGCTATTTTTAACGATGTTGTTATCGAAAACTGCCATGAAATTGTTGAATTGAAAACGAGACAAATAACACAACAATATTCTTCGCACGTTGTTACGTTTGAAAGAATAAAATAAAATTGTCATAAATTTACTAAAACTGTCATATCGAATGTATGTAGAAAGCTACAATGGCGAAGAATTAATTATATTAGTTCCTCAATTATTATTTTGCTTTATCGTTGAGTTTAGAATCCAAGTGCATGTATGTACGAGACACAACAAATCAACTTCTAATGATCATACATTTTGTAGCAATTATCTTTCGTTAACACACCCTTCAGATATAAATACTCTAAATGAATATGGTGGTTTTCCTTCACTTAGTTTCTCATTTGGCGTATTTTTGTAGAAATACCTTTCTCAATTCATTGCTGATATGATTTTGCTCAGCTAATTTTGAGGAGTAGGGTTATGAAAAGGGGTCCCACAGGGATAAGGGGCCTCCAGCTTGCGCCTGATGGAATGAATGTGGCAGTGGGATTACGCACGTGGACACACATTCCGCTCTCTGCCTTCATTCTTCCCCTTGAGAACGGTATAACACGGCCTCCTTAGAGGAGAAACAGTACATTAGTCACATTTAAACCGACTACCTTGGCTGTTATTTTAACGTCATTTTTACGAGAATTAATTAAGTTCCGAGAGAGGGCGACAGAATCTGGATGAAGATTAATCTGAATCGTATTCGGGGAGAGGAAAGTGTCGGAGTCACCACTCTCAGACGGAGTTAAAGCATCGCAGATCTCTCGGGTGTTATTCGATCCGGTCTCGGAACAAATCTCATCCATATGCGATGCGAAAATATCGCGAGTGGCTGGCATTTTTTTGTTCGTCTGGATGTTTGGTAGCGAACAGAATCGGAAGAGCGGAGGAAAAGGGTAACAAGGGGACAAATGAGTCTTTGGGACGAGAAAGATTGAGCTGCTTCACTTAAGTGAGCAACCTCCCTGATTTATTCACAGCCCCATCTCCGGTATTGATCGATTTATGTCGATTGGATACCACTATTCAACTCCAAAGACCTTAGGATTTATTTTGGCTTTCTACTGGAGAAAATTCTTTACATTCTAACCCTTAATATGGTTTATTTTTTATCGGCTATTTTTTTCAGTCATTCTTCCAGTTCTCATGTATTAACTACGGCAGATGCAATTACAGTCGTGATTTGACAGGGTATTTTAAGGCATTTTGGTGAAATGGGAACGACTTTTATTTAGTAATTCCTTTTTAAAAAGTCTTTCTAAGGAAAACCGAGGAACTATGATAAATGCAGTGGAAATGGTTCCAACGTCATCGAAAAAAAAAAACGGTTCCAGTGATCTAATGTTGTCCTGCTCCTAGTGTGATTTAATTTGCCACTCGAATCGTTTTCACTAGCTCTATTCAAACACAGAGCTATTCGATTAGATACAACAGGAAACGAAATAGTAACCTCGATTGTCTCAGAGGACAGAGATATATTTAAGTTCAATACGTGGGAAATCAGCAATGGAATCAACCATAGGGATATAGTGAGTGAAATAACTCAATCAAGGAGGATATCTTACCCAGAAAAAAAAAACATTTCTCTATAGCCATTAGAACCAGCTTGGATATAATCGGTTTATAAATGCTTTTGCTCTGTTGTACATCTGTGAAAAAATATAATACAACGGAAGAAGAGGAATAAGCAATGTAGGTTTGGTAAAATAGAATAATGATGAAAATGAATGGACAGACTGAGAAATAATTAAAAAACTACTCACGAGAAGAGGAAGGGATAAGTCCGCAAATAAAATAGTGAAAAAAACAGATCGGGCACGATTTGAGGAATAATATCTTGAAAAGGACAGTATTGGGAGGAATAGATTCATAGCTTAAGACCTTAACACAAAGAAGAACATAAAATATGTACTTTTCCCACAATTTTCGAGCAAGCGCCTCTTTAGAAAAAGGAGGACGCGTTTTACATTCTCCTTTGAGTTTAACATTAATAACTATCACGGGAATCAATTCAATTTGCGATGAAGATCTACGTTAGTTATGAGAGGCAGGTCTTAGGATTACTAGTCTGTGATGACGTATGAGAAATTAGCGAATTCCCTTTCAACAGTTAGTCAGGAGAGATTCTTACTTCAACCTAAATTCACCTACCCAAAAATTTCTTGCGATCTTACTCTAGGCTAGGAGCATGTCAATACTCAAGATTGACCTCAAACAGTCGGATTTCCAAACGAAAAGAAAGCGTATTGGATCGCGATGAATATCGTTATCTTAATGTAAGTATTTCACGTCATTCAAAATTAAAGTGAAGGGTGAGAAAACCCGAAGAAATTTACCTGCCCCTTTAAGAAAGGTCATATCTATTACTCTTACGCTTTCTCTCTTTAAACAAAGGATTCTTTTACATTTCAAAGTCGGCGCAGGTACTTCTGCCGATACAAATGATGATGCACGCTTCACCTTTAACTTTTATTCCCGTGAAATATGAAGATTAGAGACGGCGAAGCGCTTTTCAAAGGGCGCTTGCTCGAAAAGAATGGGGTATTATACTTTTTCGTATTCTTTTTCTTTATCCATGAGTCACTCCAGTTTTTGGCTCATAGTCCCCGTATGACTAAACAGTCTCAAAGGTGCAAGTGAAAGGATGAAAGAGTAAGGGAAAGTAAATGAGACTGGAAAAGGTACGGTTGACGGGGAGGATTTGGAAGTTTACGGAGAGCGTAACGAAAAGAGGTAAAGATAGAAATTAGGGAGCCCTTTTGAAAAGAAATACTCGAGGGCGAGTCGGAGATGGGCGTGGAAAATTTGTGCAACACTTCGCAAAAGATAGTCACTATGACATAGAGTAATAGGATTGTAGGGCAATGCGACGACATGTGAAGTTTGCAGAGAGGTATTTCTGAATCATAGTTATTTTTAAAAAATTGAGCTATTTGGGTCGAGGATACATTCACAACAACAATTTATATACTATAGATATTTCAGAGCGATGATGCCGGAATACAGGCTTAGGATATTAATTATAAATTGCAGAGGCTAGGATTAAAATATCAGTGAACTCGAAATAAAGTTTGTTTTACAGAATTACTTTTTAGATAAAATAGCTTCCATTACATATTTCCTATACCAAATTAACTAGAACGGTAAATTTCCAGCTATTCTCTTTCTTCCATGGATGAGTATACACGGATGACAGTAATAAGTAACACATAGAAATAGTACCCTGAACAAGAATATATTTTGATTTCATAGAGAAACTTAAAGTATAATAGAAAATGTTATCCTATAGGAAATATATAGAAAATAATAATATATAGAAAAGTTTCAGCATAAAATAGTTAAACTAAAAAATATTAGAATGACATTGTGGTCTGCTTTTCTTAAAACTGTCTTTATTATTTTATTTCACACAACATTAATATTAATTAATAGTTTAACTCCCGGATAGCCAAGTGGACAACGCGTTCGACTTCGGTGAAAGCGGTGCCGGGTTCGATTCCCGGTCAGAGCCTACGTGCGAAATGACCTCAGCTGTCGAAGCACTTGTAACAATACTACTAATTAATATTTTTGTTAAGACTTATGTTTAACTTTCCTTCTCACAGCTGGAAAAAATGAACCAGAAGATCATAGGTAAATAGACCTGGAACCACTCCCAAAGCTGATGGAGTGTTTCTCTTATCTAGGCAAGAAACACTCCCCTTTATCTGAGACCCACTTCTCTCCAGGAACTTCTGTGGAAGTTCTTTTTGACGGAATCGTTGTGACTGCTAGACTGGCTTTAACCGGTGCGCAGAATAAACAAAGCACGGGCCATTCGCGAGTTAGGACACACTGAGTATATTTACTTCTATTCTTGGTGCAGAATGATAGAGATGGAGGCGCATTCGCATAGGGAGGCCAAAGTAACAAGAATTTCCCACAGGTAAAACTCTGTAGCTTGGAATATTTAGCAGAAGTATTACTGCAAAAAATATAAGGTGAGTAGGTTAAGAAGATCTTTTCGTGCCATAAAAGTTGTAATTTCACTGATATTTACTGTGGAGATATTGCAGGGTATAACCCAACGAAATTTTTATTAGCTGTAAAAATTATTCTTAACCACAGAATAGCCTTATCTGTTATTTGACAACCATCGAGAGCTTAGGTGTGATATAATTTAATCTCACAAACCTTATCGAAAAATATTTTACTCATAGCCTACGCCAACGTATAAAAGGTGGTTTTATGTTGTACTACTTAGCAAAAATTAAGGACCATCTCCGAAATTTTTATACGAAGCGCTACAGGGTATGGGGAAACAACTTCAATAATTCGGAATACAATTCAAGTCGAACTTTAATACTAACGAAATATTTTTGTCTAATTTGTTTCCGAGAATGGATTTGAAGGAAATTAATTACAGGATATACCGTTTCTAACTACACCACAAAAATCGCTAATGAAGCATAACTTCGCAGATTAAGGACGATTAGGACTTAAAGGCATCTTAAAGTGACAGAATCCACGACACATGCGGAAGATACACGTAAGATAGGAGATTTAGATCTCGATGATTAAAATTTTCTAACAATCCAAGATATTCATAGCTCTTCTGTAATCATTCGTAATTTTTATAACAAAATGCTTCCCGACTCGGAATTGCACTGTGTGTTTGAATTAGAGCATTAAGATAACGACTATCATGCCTCATAGGTATATAGTTCTGATTCTGGATTTAACATACCATGTCATAGCATGATAATTGCGTGAATTATGTCAACATGGTTGTTACCACTGCTGCTTTAGTACACCACAATCCCATCCTCGTTGTCACTTTCTAATTTGTCTTCAATGACAACACGTGCCTCAGCACAACATGTTTATTCGCAAAAAAATAAGGAGGCACAAAAAATCTCTTGTAAAAATTAATATTGTGCTTATACTTCTCCCTAATCCTAAAAGGTTATTAGTTGAATAATTTTTTATACATTAATACCATCTGCGATATTATAGCATCGTAATACAAAGTAATATTTTCGATATTACCGAATAGCCTAAGTAACGACTTCTCTACAGATCGTACTCACCGTTGTAACGCAATGGTTCTCAAACTGAGTCGCTGTTTTGGCCCCCTGTCATGGGCCGAATTCTACCTATGCCGGGTCGATCTTTGGAGTTTTCCACAATTATTAGTTAGTACTTGTTACTTAATGTTAAAAATAAACTTAATCCAAAGTTATCCATATATGAGTATGTTGGCTCCCGGATAGCCAACTGAGCAACTCATTCAACTTCGGTGAAAGTGGACCCGGGCGCGATTCCCGGTGGAGTTCTTCGTGTGAAATGACCTTAGTTGTCGAAATACTTTTAACAATACTGCTGATACAGCTACACATATTTTTGGCCCCCACTTAATATTTTAAATTTAAAAATAGATTTAACGTGATTTCGTTCGTAAAGGCGCTAGGAGAAGTTTCAAGAAAAACTACCATAGACACGAAGAAAGTGTGGCAGAATCGGGACTCGGATCTCCAACAAGTCGAGCAGTTGTTCTACGGCTGTATTTCTTGGTGTCCTTTTTTACTTTGGAAGTCGAATTTATTGTTTACATGCATTTAAATCGTTTCTTTGTGATGTCTAATGTTCATTTGTTAGCCTCTAAGTGGTTATTAGGTCAAGTATACCTGGTGCTTTGTACTGCACTATAAAAGGTTTTGATAGCATCTACTTTATCGTTACCTACAAATTGAATCAATCATTATATTTAACGAGATGATCCATTGTTAAAGCTGCCACCAGCTAGCAAATAATTAGGAAAACGATTCGCTCGGAATGAAAAGTAGGGAAGACGGGAGAGAGAATTGTAGAGAGGAAGAGAGAATGAGGAAGGAAGGAAAGATAGAGAAAGGTAATAAATTGTGTGAGTAGGAAGGAGAAAAAAAGAGAGGGCTATTTGTGGGCTAAAAGAGAAGACTAAAGGAAGTCCGTATAATTTATGACGAGGGACACGTGGCGGCTTCGTCCTCAGCCAGAATGCCACTTTTTGACGCTTTAATTTTTTTATACCTTTATTTGCCTGCGTAACGCGGCGCAGTGGAGGTTCGCCTGAATTTATTTTCTCTCCATTTAACTCTCTAAAAGTGTTTGGGGTCGCAATACGTGGAAGTCCTCGTTCATACAAGAGCGGGAGTTCAAAGGGAATTTTTTACTTCCTGTCCGAAAGTTCGCTAAACGCCTCATGTATTTCGTGTTTTTGGCCCCTGCGAATGCCGTGCTACTGTTTCCCCTTTACCTCTCTTCCAACAGGTTTTATCCTTTGACTTCCTTTGTTTATCCCTTCCTCATTTCCCTTTTATCTGATTCAGTTTTAATTTTACCTGTTTACTCGCCCTCGTGAATTTTGACACGGAGTTATACATTAGTTAAACATTCAGTCATACAAATATTTTACTTACTGGAGAGATTGAGAATAATGGATTTGAAAATTTGAAATATTTTATCTTCGTACATACATCAGAAATTGCTTTGTGAAAGTTATGAGAAAAGCTCAGAAAAGCCGTAGTTTTTAAGCAAACTAACCGTTAGGACATTACAACCAGTGGGGACTACGCTTTGCAAAGTGTTGTTCTCAATATATATTTCGAAAACTGAGTTATCTTACCGAAATAGGTATTGGGAACAATACTGTGAAATGCGAGACCACGGAGAACTGTAGGTTGGTTGGAAACCAACGGTTAGTTTGCTTGCAAACTACGACTTTTCGGAGCTTTTCTCATAACTGATGTATTATAACAGCCGTGTTCCTTTTGCTTATTGATTATAAAATGGCCTGATTGCAGCTTAAGAACGACATGTGATTCCTAAGTACCTTTGTTGTAATTGCTCTCAGCCTGTATAAACGAATAAAGTAAAGAGTGATTATTTATGGATAGTATCTATATCTAAACTGACACCCAACAAGCAGTCGATCAGTGAGTGAAATGGGCGATCACCAAAAAAATAGAAACGAAACCTTTTGTTAAATTGGATTTTTAATAAAAAAATGCGCTTTTAAGCAGGGTATCCTCTAAGCTGCGGCCAGGGCCGGCCAATACTCTTTTCCGCGCGATTAATTTTTCGAGCGCCCGATTAATTAAAAATATGAAAAGCTTTATTTCACACCAATGAATTAGTCATTTTGAATATCATGAATTGTATAGGATTACTTGATTAATTTCCTCATTTGAATGAAGGAAATCAGAAAAGTTGTGACTGAAACTCTTCCCTGGCAATAGTGGCCTAGCTCCGTAACTAAGCGCCCGTATTAATTTTCCTGCCGTATTAATTTTCCCCCAGATAGATAAAAGTACACGAAACTGTATTCGTTATATTGAAATTCATAATTTTAGTATACGAATTATAGGTATAGAGCTCATCTGCTTGTAGCGTTTAGTCTAAAAGATTTCTGCGGCATTCAGCTTTCGGTAGCGTAAGGTTTTCATACTCGTGCATGTGTTCTATCTTTCGATAATTCATGATCCCTGATACTATACATTCATTGCCGAATTATTGCCGTATCTTGGTGACTCATCCCACCTCTCATGTCATCTAATATCTCTTCCTTACTGTCTTTTGCCTTGTATTAATAGTATTATTATTAAAAGTGTTTCGACAGCTAAGGTCATTTCGAACATGAGCCCCCAACGGATATCGAACCGCTTTCGCCGAAGTCGAACGCGTTGCCCACTTAGCCATCCGTTAACCCGCCTTGTATTCTATCTTCAATTACTTTCTTTAGCAATTCCTCACCTCTCAATAATATTGCTATATAACAATATTTGACCCATCCATTTCCTTTTTTTTTGACGCAAAATTATTTCAATTGAATACCTATCCTCAACCATCTCTACTCTCTCTTCTAACCCTCAACCATCACTGGTGCCCCTATGTTTGTTATCTTTCAGCCTGACTTACTTCTTCAATTCTAAGTAACACCCTCAGCTCTAAGGCTTTCAATCTTTTGGTTTCCTCCCTTCTTAAGGTTCACGTTTCACACCTATACAACAGAACACTCCACAATAAGGATTTAGGAATATTTTCCCAATTCCTTTATCGATACCTCTAGTCATCAGTTTACTTGTTTTCATGAAAGATACCTTGGCTAATGCTATTCTATTTAGAACCTAATTTTTCCCCATCCATCGCAAGACAGAATACTACCCAAGTAAAAAATTTACCTACCTATTCAAGTTTTTCCTAATTATCCTGATCGTTAACTTAGCTCTCTTTTCCTTGGAAAATTCTATTAATTTAGTTTTACTTACGATTATTTTCACTCGAAATTTTCTTGCTCTACCGTTCAGTGCATCTACTAGAATATCATAATTGTTGCGAACAATTATGCCCACCATGAAAAAGAAACACTTCAGTTTATAAATATCAGTAGATCGATTGATATACATCGACTAATTCACGAGCATGAATGATCGAATGAGAGCGGATGTATCTCTTAGTACAGCCATCTGTATCTTATGAAGATAAAATATCACGCACCTTATAAAAAATCAATAATTCGGTGTAATGGTGGTTGGAATGCATTACATTGAATACGATGATATTTATCAGCCGCAACTAGGAGATAATCATTAGTTTCTGCAGAGCACGTTACTCATATCTCTTCCATTCTTTTATATTCATTAATAATATTTTTTACGCCATACCATGATAATGCGACCTAATATGAAAAGTTCCCTAGAATATGCTCACAATTATCAGCCCTCAGGCTGGTTGTATATTTAATAGCTCCAGCATTAGCTTAACAAAATGCTTTTGAGACAAAAGCATTTTGGGATGAGGAAAATAGGTAAGATGAGGAATATGGTAAAGAAAAAGTATTGCAAAGGTAAAGAAACATGTTTCCCTTGCTTTTCTCTAAGGATATAGCAATGAAAGTTGTACCTAAAGGTTTACGGTTGGCTCACAGAAAATTAATTAGCGACCAACTTGAGTAGACTTTCAATATAAACGAGTGTAACATTTTTAAACACCATCTACAACCTACCCAAGGAAATATAAATTATTTTCCTAATCTGAATTTTGCTGGCAATGAGAATTCTTACATAGTACATGTGAATCCATTCATATTATTGAATTCGCACCGTTATATTCATTACCTATTAATTCGCCCTTCCCTTATCTTGAAACGTCGTTTCTATCCTTTTCAGTTCCCTTTGTGTCACAGGTTTGCTCTCATTGTTCCCTCTCGGCCCTTTTCATTCTAGAATCACAACTGCGAAACGAATCGGTCAGCGTTGGGTGGTCAACCGCTTGACCATGTCGCAAGGCAGATTTCATATCTAAAAAATCTAAAAAGAACTGCTCGTGCGAGGCAAATTCACGTCACGTATTCTTCTCCTGAGTGATCCATGTATCTCGAGTCCACTGCCAGAAAAAAAGAAGTGAGAGAATGCTAGATCGAGCTCAGAGATGTCCAGGGATAAACCGAATCTCCGCATTTAAACTCATTCAACGATTTTTCTGCATAATCCGACAGAAAACTGAAAAAATAAAGAGAGAACACGTTGTAAGTGGTTTCGTGCGCGAACTCGAACGTTCATCTCATTTGTTTCACCCAAAGGCTTTGAGATATCGTCGAAACAAAAGTAATACGCTTCGATGTTTATCTGTATTGGTGCGAGGAGAAGGGGTAAGAAGAAAAAATGGATAAACAGATTTCAGTAACGTAAAACCTTTGTTATGCTAAGAATTATCTGAATGCGGTTATTTTACGGATACACATGAAATCGTGTTGATTATAATAGAGTCCATTCTTTCTTGAAGTTTACTTATTACTCATTTATAGTTGATGCTTTCTGGAGATATTTGGTGGAACTTCTCCATAATAAATAGGAAAAAGAAACAATCTGTCTACGTCCACAAACTTAGTTTGTTTGTGGACGTACGTCTACTGTCTACGTCCACAAACTTAGTTTGTTTGTGGACGTAGACAGATTGTTTCTTTTTCCTATTTATTATTACTCATTGTTACTTGAGGATAAAAGTCTCTCACGTAAGTAAGGATCATTCATTGTCACATACATATTGACGGTCTCTTCGTACATACATAGTTAATTAAGTAATTAAGCGTCCATAGAGATAACGTGTGGGTCAAATATTGCGAGTAGAGGGATTTCTGTGATGTAGTGAGCAATTTGATTGGGGCTACGATGCAAAAGAAAAGGCAACAGGGCTTAGGTGACATAAAGGGTGGGGTAAGTTACCAAGAAACAAAAGAAATAGCACTAAATAGAGAATATTAATGCACATGAACCAACCGAGAGGTAGAAAACTTACGTATACATTGTAATGCGTTGCTAATAATGGACATGGTCTTGACTACTAAGTTGGGGTAGATGAAAAAAGAGGTTAGAATTCTGTTTTTTAAAGAAAACAAAAGTAGGAATAAGAAATTAGTTAGAGTATACATTCAGAGCTACAATACAGTGTTCGCTAAATACTTCCCCAAAATTTGGTTTATACCTTAATTATTGAATTATTTATTATTTGTCATCTGGTACAAGATAGAGAAAAATGTATCTATCATTTATTTTTATTTCAGTTCTGTTCATGGCTATGATGATGTGAAAGCTACTGAGGTATGAGTTATGCTGGATAATGTCAATAATTAAGTTGTCTCCTTAAGCAATGTAACGAAAAGTGTTACTCGTGGAGTCTTGAACGTGGGCTTGTTCTGCTTATGGCATTCTGACTCAGTGAAGAAAGCATGGACAAACTCACTCCTAATTTTGCCTAGTAAGCCTCATTTCTCTAACCTAGCTATTCGTTGTTGATGATAGGGGGGATGAGGTCCCAACAGGCCTTTGGGATGAATACCTTACAAACAGATGCAATGCATCAACCATAGTTACATGTTTGAATTTTTTTAATTTTCAGACACATTCTGGTATTTCATTCTCCATGTAACTCACGTATCATTCGCTAACGTAGAAAGCGGTTTCACGGTTTAGAATAATAGCATAGATATTCCTTAAGTAAATAATTGAAAATAAAAGTTTCAGGGCTTATAACTTAACAATATTTTCTAGCACCACGTTATCCTAAAACCGCACCAGTTGTAGCCGTTCGCCTTCATTCAGACCTTCAGTTAGACATTTTAGAATGATGTAATTACGGGCCCTTTTAGCTACTGAAATTTTGTCTCTCGTTCCTTGAGATTTCACGGCATAGTCTGAAAACCCCTGTCCGGTGGAATCAACATTGAGTGATCTCTTAAGTTCCGGAATGGTTTCCGTCAGCTTGACTTTGACGCAGCGGATCCGAATCGTTCCTTATGTTGGAGGTAATTTATCAAAGTAGGAACGCTTTGCGTCGACTGAACTTTAACAGCTTTCCACCGGATGCCGAAACCCGAACTGTATTCGCAAGGACATGACCTAAGTACAAAAGACTAATGGAACGATTCCTCATTCACAGCACAGTTCCACTGCAAAGTGAGGGAGTATATCATACGTAAGTAATACAAAACGTTCAACTTTCGACGGTGACACAAAAAGAGACCGATCGCGAGCGTGAAATGAAGTCAACGAGTTCGGGACAGCTTGGTACACCGTTGGGAAAGGTGCACTTGCAGGAGATTAAAAAAAAGTAAAAGCCGTCGCGGTAACTAGGTAATCCAAGTTGTGAGTAATTACACTCAGGGTACAGAGAGGGAGGATAAGTAAAAAAGTACCCAGAACCCGAGAGAATGTTTGAAGTCGTGAACTGATGAGTTGGTACATTTTTTCGCCGCAAACGCGCTGCCGTCTGTGTGTGCAACTGCGTCGACCTAAAACGAGCGGGTATGCGTTATTAAAAAAAGGGAATTTTCCCCTCCTGCTAATGAGTTCTGTCTATTAAAAGTTCGCTAAACTTTGGCGGGCGCTCTACCGAAAGCTTCGGGTTTATCTATTTATCCAGCATTTTTTCCAGGATAAAAATGCGAATTTAAAGCGCCCGTCCTTCAAAAATTAAAAGTAAAAAAGTTTCGAGACGTTCTCTTTTTTCGAAATAATTTTTTGAAAAATTACGCGGCGTCATCGTGTAAAAAGCGAGTCTTTTTAATGACTCGGCAAAAGTTTCTTTGCCTATTAGAAGGCGTTCTCGTAGCGCGAGCGTTTTGTAATTCGACGGAAATTAACGTCATGAGATTTTTCTCGAATTGGTAGAGCAAGAGGAAGGATAACTCTAGGCAACAAGACGGGTGGCGTCGAAATGGAAATGAAATCCTAACGAAACTGGGAGGTCGATTTAAAGTATAATGGCCAGGATTTTATAGCTGTTGAACGCGAACAAGCTTCATGAAAGCTCACACCCTTAATCGAGAACAAGCTTGCAGTTTGGAGAATACCTACTTTCCAATCTCAATACTTTTCATGCTTCCAATGCGTACTATATAGTCATTTATTGTTTTCTAAGCAAAGGTTTTACGGATGGAATGAGTGCATTACTTCATGAATGATTCTAACTAGTAATGTTGATTGAAGTATAATGATACACTTCGAATTTTAAGGCAGATTGCCACGCAGTAAATGCTGTATTTTCGTGCTGCAGTAAAAATAGCTAAAATACCAGCATTTAATGAGTAGCGAAGGTTCTGGCACAGTTTTTGGCGAAGTTTTTGGTATTTTTTTAATTGCTTGCGGACAGCGAGTATTACCTAAGCTCGCCGCTGGTTGAGTTTCTTGTTCTAAGAAAGCATCACAAACCTATACCAAAATATTGATTTGTCTCAAAGGTCACAGATGATCATTAAACAAAGAGCTATGCTTATTTTTCTGATAAAACAGCATAAATAATATTTAAAATCGCCCCTTAATAAATTGGCACATTTCCCTAAATAATAATTCTTAGTAATCTACGAAATCAAATGGTGAGAATTCTAACTAAAAATATCTTGTGAATCCTTACATAATACCAAGATATTTTAGACTTTGTTCCTTTTATTACCAATGGTACGGTCAACTCCCGTGATAATTGCGCAACTGCGATCCAATTCAAGCAAAGAAAAGGAACTACTTCTTATGATAATGACGAAAATTCACAATAATAATAATCTTGAAGTCGTAATTACAAAATTTAGACAGATGTTCACTCTTACAATTCAACGATAACGCACAAACATAGATTCCCATCCTGGGATTCAAACTCGGGACTCGAGTGTCGTCTTATCACCCCACTCTACAACCGAGACTGACACACTTTTCATCAAATATAGTAAATACTCTGATCGATTTTACTGAATATTTACAATCTTGAGCTTGATATTGGAAATTATGAAAAACAAGTGGCAGTCAGTGGCTTAGACGTATCAAGTGACCAGGTGGGATTGACTGAATGTTCTCCAGCAATTTATCGCGATGGGCTTGTTAACCAGCGGTAATTTATGGGATTTAATCATAATAACATTGATCACTATCATCATCATCATTATCATCCTTTGACATGATGATTTAGTTACGGCGCTCGCGGTAGCAGGTGCTTCTGACGCCAATCATCTCTTAGAGAGCCAACATTAACACTAGTGCGTAAGCCGGGATTCGAGCTCGGTACGTAAGCGTTGGTAAATAAGTGAACAGGGTGCAGAGGCGACATTTAAGTGTCAAAGTCGATAAGACTACACATAATCTACTGTAGTATACTAAATAAATAATGTAATGTTCATGCGGTACGTTTTGTTGAAAATTGCTTTGGTAAATCAGCGAAAATCGCTCCATCGACCGTCAACAGCGAGCCTTACGAAACTATATTGTGGACCGGCGCTGCTTTTGAGGGGCAGAATTTTTCTCTCTATACACATTTATTACACTCACAACAATGTTTGGGGACGGTAATTATGGTTTTGCAGGCTAGCGACGTCCATCCATGCGCCGGTCCCATATAGGAACACTTGATAAAATACCTCAGGTTGCGATTGTGAAATAATTATAAGAAACTTATGTACGTTAACGGAAAACTGTGATATGCATTGAGCAACCTTCCTGTTACTGCGGGTGTTCCGACAGGGGGCGGAAATTAATCCATTGGCGCAAAGTCATCGATTCAACAACTCAATTCTCTGTTCGCCCTTTAATAAGTAATGATAGAAATTAACCGATATAATTGATCGCTCGCTTGGCGTTTACATCCCATGGCACGGTATGCTGTTTCAGATAATTAACGTAGATTTAAACGTAATTATATCTCCCGTTTTAATTACTAAGGTAACGTTTTGAATTGGATTCCTGCTTTCACCCAACCTTTGAAGTGAAGCGTAGTGAAGGAAATTACGTGTTTTGTCCCTTACAAACTGAAGCAAGGAATCATTGGCAAACCTTGTTAGAGGCGGTCTTCCTGGTACGCAAAGACTTTGTTTTGAGAAGGCATTTACCTCTCCTCCGCCTCCCCTCTAGCGGCGTTACGCAGTGGGTCTATTTATGTAGCAAAGGTGGGCGTCCGCCATCCCAATCTCATCCTCAGCGCAAGTTATCTCCATTCCTTGCGACCCCCTTGAAAACGCAGATTCTCCAACTATTCCATTTAACTTCTTAGGAGAGCTTAGAAGAGTTGACGGTGGTGTTCCAGCTCTGTGCCGGATGACATTTCAAAGCTATAGCAAACGGCAAAACTTATCAGTTTCAGCATTGCTATTCCCAAACTAAATGTAATTGATACGTTATTTCCTTTGAAGTAATTCCTGGAAAAATCGAAACTTTTCGCATATTTTATAATGAATCCAAAATCTACATGGTATCTATGAGTTATTCATTGCAATTTTCCGGCTGTGTTTCTATTTACGCTAATTTATTGCTTTAAGGCTGATGGTTTTAGCAAATATCACGGAAAAGTATTGAAATCTTATAAAGTATCATTTTAAGTTGCCAATTTTCGACGAATATAACTTAATGAAATAAGATAATAACGCGTTGAAACCTCCTGCTATTTAGATAATTTTATTTATTACATGATCAGCTAAATATAACAACCTGTTTACGGCTTAGGTAAGAGGGTGGTGTATTGGCACAGTTAGAACCGAGAGATCGACACGAAAATTTACCTTCAATTGAAAATAAACCTTATTTCGACACTTATAGCATCAAGTCAACTATGTTGGAAACGAGTATGGTATTGCATATAAGGAATAGTATTCTCAGAGAACCCAAATGTTGACGTTTTTTATGTATAGATCATTGCATTCGGAGTAAAGGGAGAAATGTTTAACTTCTGAAATCAAAAAAATATTTCAATATCAATAGATCATATGAACATCGGAAGGTGTCCTATGACTCCAGTTCTTCCGATCAAGTACTGATCAGTCCCTTGTTTAAGCTCTTTATATATTACAAAGGAAAATATTATGATTCAGTTTAATTCTAAGAACGAAGCCATGGAAGCAATATTATCCTTAGCCATGAAAATCCTTTCCGCACCGGTGGTTATCATAGACAACGGTAGTGTTTTAGTGATATTGAAAAAGATAACTACAGGTATGAACGAAACGTTTATTAACTACGTTACTTTGAATCAACGATTTATCATTAGAGATAGAGGAGGCTAGTGATGGAAAACATTCCCAACCGATTGAAGATTGGTCGGGTGGGCATGCAGATAGGCAACTGTCGTTACGGCATCGTTGGGCTGAAGGCCCCGATCCCAAGGAGATACTTCCTTATATCTCTTTGGGACGGTCAAAAGGGCACCACCAGAACCAGAAGAGGGCGAGGGATGTAATGGTAAGCGTAACACGCATCATCGAAGAACAGATGCCTCATTGGCGAACTGACTCTGAATCATCTCTAGTCCTCTGTCATTCCGACGGCACTGTGATCAAATAGTGACTTTGGAAACTACGGTAGAATTAACCCACTCAGCGCTGATGCCTTGAATTCAAGGCATCCCTTACTCGGCAGAGGTGCGAATGCCTTGACGTCAAGGCAGATCTATAATCTCAAAAAAATTTTGTTGTTTATTTATTATTTATACTGAAATTTGTGATTAATAATTTTAAAATGAATAAATAATAGGAAAGTATCCTAGGAAGTAAAAAAATAAGTTTTGCATCCGGGAAATATTTGCTGAATTACTGTAGCATTGAGTGGGTTAACTAATTTCATCCTTCACATAGTTCACTTATTTTCGACCAAAATCCTGGAAAATCATATAATTAGCATTACAGCCTACCTTACCCAGATCCTGAAGCCCCTTTCACTGCAACTGATAACGCCTAATTCTGCGATTATATTTGCAAATTCTATTTAGAAGGATTTAAGTAGAGTTCTCTCAGCAAATAAAATGTTTCCCTAGAATATACTAACATTTGGGAAAATTAAAAAAAGTTTAAACCTAGGAATGACAGATATAATGCAAATTAACCATGGCTTAGCACCCTAGAGGATGATAATAATAATTCTTGAGCCTTCCCCAAGATAATTCTTAGGTACTTCCAATCCTTTCTGTTTTAGCTTCGCTACTCTCCGGTTGAGGTACCTTTTCACAGCTTCTTAGGTATCGGGCGTCTTTATGTCTTATCTTGCACATTCAATATCCTTATTCTTTTAACCAAATATCTTTCTACTTGTTCTCAAGATTTAAGGGAGAAAGGAGCAGATCTGTACTCCTAAGGTTCGAGTTAAGTCCGCGATGATAGTACGTATGGTTTGGTTGCGCCTATCCAAGTGAACAATTTCGAAAATGCAGATGGGAAAATAGCTGACTCTATTAGCCTTGTGTAAGCTGTATATGGTGTATCTATAATGCACCACAACTAACAGACTCCCATAAAGATAGAGTAAGGGTTAATTTCTATAAATAGCAATTGTTTGTAAAATTTGCAGCATGTAACGAGGATAAACCTTGAATGCAAGGTTGTTCATCTTTAATTTGTGGCGCAGTGTATATCAAAATATATCTTACAAACTGTGTATTTGTAACAGTCGGGAATGTTCGCTGAATCACCATGTACCCCAGTCTTCCATCATCAGCTATCGCATTTCTCGAATGCCTCCATTCCTCTTAAATCTTTCAAATAAAGAGGAAGTAAATAGACTCGACTTCAGCAATTCTATCAGTCATCACGGCTAAGGAGAATCCCATTCTTCTTCCCTTACCGCCGTCGCTGAAGGAGTTTCGTCCGAAATACTAACGCGTAAGCAGTGTGCAACATCGTGTCTTGGATTCGCGCCTGGACGAGGACGCGAGGAATTCGCCTCTGACGACGCGGATTTTCGAAACCGCATCCGGAAATATGTCTCCGAAATCCTCCACCTGCCGTACATGCACAAGGATGTGGCTCCACTCACTCCACGAAATTTCTTAGGGGAGCCCTGGTTTCTCCTTTGCTTGGTGGTAATTCGTTAGTTTTGAACTGAGGGTGGATTAACTTTCGGTCAGAGAGAAGCTTGCGAATTGCGACATCACTTCCAAGATTTTTACCCCAGCTGGGTTTCGTCTAACAAGTTGGACACCTGTTTAATATGGTGGTGATTAATTGATGGAATAAGGTAGCAGGATGGGTTGCGGTGCCAATGTATGTGAGGAGCCTAGATGGAAAAGCTAGCGCTGGAAACCGACCTCCAATTTCGTAGATTTTATCTTTCTGACATAAATAAAGAAACGATTGTTCGTCAGGTAATTAAAGTGAGTCGATGGAGTAGTACAGGTATATTTTGGATTCAAAGGTCGTTCATGCAGGTAATATAAGGGGCAACGTGATAGCCTAAAATAACTTAGATCCAGCTTTCAAATCCTGGTTATAGGCATGATAGTTTGTGTGAGTTGTTAAGTAAGTAAGTAAGTTGTAAATCGAGTGACTAAATTGTTAATTCATTTGTTTGTTTGTATACACGACGCACTTTGGCCTTCTGGTCAGGTGGTAACATTTTGTACGGGTGGCAACATTTTGTACGAGTCTCGTTACTCTAAAATTTGCCTATTATTACCATTATTCTAAATAAGACGTTTCGTTTCCTTTCAATGTCGTCTTATCTAGTATGAGAAAGGTTGAAAGGCGTTGAAGGTACCTCAGAGGATTGAGAAAAGATTATAAGCATTTTTGGCAAGAGTAGGCACAATTTGCTACGAAGAAGAAAGGAAGGGACATATTAAATGAAAGCATTTATTCTTTAATTCCATCCGAGGGAAAACTAAAACACTAGAAGAAAAATATTTAATAACAATTGTCGTTCTTTATATACATAAATACAAAGTTTATGAAATTCGATGAGTTAGACACGGATGTTTATTTGATATGGCCTTTCTACGCGTTGACATCTGATATTAATTAATATCTCACATGAATTCGAAAGCTTTTGTGGGACATAAAGGATTGAGTTTTGTGCATACAATTACTGTAGCGTATGTTATATACCGTAATTAACTAAAATAAAATTCCCCTGAATTGACGCAGTTGTGGAGAATTACTAATATTCTGTGTTTTGATTAAGTTCGTACACTAAAGCTGAAGCTGATCGTGGTTGTACTAAATATGGAAATACACGGCACGTGTAACAAACAAATTAAATGAGTTGCTATTAGTGGATTCTCATTGAAATGCAAAGAGGAAATCTTTGTTTACTTACACCGCAAGCATATTACATTAGTAGAGTTTCTAATCGTTAAAATTCCGAGAAGGTACGCTGGATACAATTAATCAAGCTTTCCGAAGGCTGAGATTGAGTCTTAATTTATACCTATCTTGATATATATCGTTGATAGATGGAGAAAGGTAGATAATGATAGAAAGATACGTAAACAAATGTATCGTAATAATTTGTTTACTTAATCACTCGTACATTATTGACAAACCTATATCGTTGGTTAATAATTTTAAAAAGAAAATCTGCCACTAAATTTATATGGGTTATTTTAGTTGGAAAAAAAGAATTATCTATAAAAATTACAGCTAATTCCATTTTCCGTTTTAAAGAAAAAAAATCAACAGTTATTTATGCTAAGATTAAATTAAGGTTACAATCGGGAAATATTTGCTGAATTACTGTAGCATTGAGTGGGTTAACTAATTTCATCAAATATTGATTTGTCTCAAAGGTCACAGATGATCATTAAACAAAGAGCTATGCTTATTTTTCTGATAAAACAGCATAAATAATATTTAAAATCGCCCCTTAATAAATTGGCACATTTCCCTAAATAATAATTCTTAGTAATCTACGAAATCAAATGGTGAGAATTCTAACTAAAAATATCTTGTGAATCCTTACATAATACCAAGATATTTTAGACTTTGTTCCTTTTATTACCAATGGTACGGTCAACTCCCGTGATAATTGCGCAACTGCGATCCAATTCAAGCAAAGAAAAGGAACTACTTCTTATGATAATGACGAAAATTCACAATAATAATAATCTTGAAGTCGTAATTACAAAATTTAGACAGATGTTCACTCTTACAATTCAACGATAACGCACAAACATAGATTCCCATCCTGGGATTCAAACTCGGGACTCGAGTGTCGTCTTATCACCCCACTCTACAACCGAGACTGACACACTTTTCATCAAATATAGTAAATACTCTGATCGATTTTACTGAATATTTACAATCTTGAGCTTGATATTGGAAATTATGAAAAACAAGTGGCAGTCAGTGGCTTAGACGTATCAAGTGACCAGGTGGGATTGACTGAATGTTCTCCAGCAATTTATCGCGATGGGCTTGTTAACCAGCGGTAATTTATGGGATTTAATCATAATAACATTGATCACTATCATCATCATCATTATCATCCTTTGACATGATGATTTAGTTACGGCGCTCGCGGTAGCAGGTGCTTCTGACGCCAATCATCTCTTAGAGAGCCAACATTAACACTAGTGCGTAAGCCGGGATTCGAGCTCGGTACGTAAGCGTTGGTAAATAAGTGAACAGGGTGCAGAGGCGACATTTAAGTGTCAAAGTCGATAAGACTACACATAATCTACTGTAGTATACTAAATAAATAATGTAATGTTCATGCGGTACGTTTTGTTGAAAATTGCTTTGGTAAATCAGCGAAAATCGCTCCATCGACCGTCAACAGCGAGCCTTACGAAACTATATTGTGGACCGGCGCTGCTTTTGAGGGGCAGAATTTTTCTCTCTATACACATTTATTACACTCACAACAATGTTTGGGGACGGTAATTATGGTTTTGCAGGCTAGCGACGTCCATCCATGCGCCGGTCCCATATAGGAACACTTGATAAAATACCTCAGGTTGCGATTGTGAAATAATTATAAGAAACTTATGTACGTTAACGGAAAACTGTGATATGCATTGAGCAACCTTCCTGTTACTGCGGGTGTTCCGACAGGGGGCGGAAATTAATCCATTGGCGCAAAGTCATCGATTCAACAACTCAATTCTCTGTTCGCCCTTTAATAAGTAATGATAGAAATTAACCGATATAATTGATCGCTCGCTTGGCGTTTACATCCCATGGCACGGTATGCTGTTTCAGATAATTAACGTAGATTTAAACGTAATTATATCTCCCGTTTTAATTACTAAGGTAACGTTTTGAATTGGATTCCTGCTTTCACCCAACCTTTGAAGTGAAGCGTAGTGAAGGAAATTACGTGTTTTGTCCCTTACAAACTGAAGCAAGGAATCATTGGCAAACCTTGTTAGAGGCGGTCTTCCTGGTACGCAAAGACTTTGTTTTGAGAAGGCATTTACCTCTCCTCCGCCTCCCCTCTAGCGGCGTTACGCAGTGGGTCTATTTATGTAGCAAAGGTGGGCGTCCGCCATCCCAATCTCATCCTCAGCGCAAGTTATCTCCATTCCTTGCGACCCCCTTGAAAACGCAGATTCTCCAACTATTCCATTTAACTTCTTAGGAGAGCTTAGAAGAGTTGACGGTGGTGTTCCAGCTCTGTGCCGGATGACATTTCAAAGCTATAGCAAACGGCAAAACTTATCAGTTTCAGCATTGCTATTCCCAAACTAAATGTAATTGATACGTTATTTCCTTTGAAGTAATTCCTGGAAAAATCGAAACTTTTCGCATATTTTATAATGAATCCAAAATCTACATGGTATCTATGAGTTATTCATTGCAATTTTCCGGCTGTGTTTCTATTTACGCTAATTTATTGCTTTAAGGCTGATGGTTTTAGCAAATATCACGGAAAAGTATTGAAATCTTATAAAGTATCATTTTAAGTTGCCAATTTTCGACGAATATAACTTAATGAAATAAGATAATAACGCGTTGAAACCTCCTGCTATTTAGATAATTTTATTTATTACATGATCAGCTAAATATAACAACCTGTTTACGGCTTAGGTAAGAGGGTGGTGTATTGGCACAGTTAGAACCGAGAGATCGACACGAAAATTTACCTTCAATTGAAAATAAACCTTATTTCGACACTTATAGCATCAAGTCAACTATGTTGGAAACGAGTATGGTATTGCATATAAGGAATAGTATTCTCAGAGAACCCAAATGTTGACGTTTTTTATGTATAGATCATTGCATTCGGAGTAAAGGGAGAAATGTTTAACTTCTGAAATCAAAAAAATATTTCAATATCAATAGATCATATGAACATCGGAAGGTGTCCTATGACTCCAGTTCTTCCGATCAAGTACTGATCAGTCCCTTGTTTAAGCTCTTTATATATTACAAAGGAAAATATTATGATTCAGTTTAATTCTAAGAACGAAGCCATGGAAGCAATATTATCCTTAGCCATGAAAATCCTTTCCGCACCGGTGGTTATCATAGACAACGGTAGTGTTTTAGTGATATTGAAAAAGATAACTACAGGTATGAACGAAACGTTTATTAACTACGTTACTTTGAATCAACGATTTATCATTAGAGATAGAGGAGGCTAGTGATGGAAAACATTCCCAACCGATTGAAGATTGGTCGGGTGGGCATGCAGATAGGCAACTGTCGTTACGGCATCGTTGGGCTGAAGGCCCCGATCCCAAGGAGATACTTCCTTATATCTCTTTGGGACGGTCAAAAGGGCACCACCAGAACCAGAAGAGGGCGAGGGATGTAATGGTAAGCGTAACACGCATCATCGAAGAACAGATGCCTCATTGGCGAACTGACTCTGAATCATCTCTAGTCCTCTGTCATTCCGACGGCACTGTGATCAAATAGTGACTTTGGAAACTACGGTAGAATTAACCCACTCAGCGCTGATGCCTTGAATTCAAGGCATCCCGTACTCGGCAGAGGTGCGAATGCCTTGACCTCAAGGCANTATTCAATCCTCAGGCCAAATGTGCCAGCACTCTCTCTCTTGGATACAAAGATATACCTTTGGCAATAGTTTTCCAGATAAAGTAATTGCGTACTGCGCTGTATAGGAAACGGGAAATCCTATCGATTTTTCCTAAAATTACTTCTGTTCTTTATTCTTCCTGAAACAGTAAGATTCAATGTACATTGATATGGTATTCGCATCCTGTTTGATCTGTATTGATCATGTAATCTGAACTGAACCTTTCAATTAAAAGACTGGTTTATTTTTGAAAGTTCTACGCTGCAAAATTACAATATTTATTAATACACAATCCCTCTTGGTGACATAATTGGCGGCGAGGCGCTGCTTTATCCTTTGGCTTTTTTTAAACGATCTACCCAAGACTGCGATGCAGGAAACTTAAATTTATTCTAAAGGAATTGAAAAGCCGCAACCATAGCCAACTGCTGTAGAGTCCTATTGTCTGTCCAACATCATGAAGACACAATGGATTTCTTATGGCCCCATGCATTTCTTATGGGAGATCGGCGCGCGCAGTTGCCACTTTTGCAAAAAAAAAGACAGTTGGCAAAAATTAATTTCTAATACTTTTATCATACAGCAAAAGTAATTCTGCACAGCATGGTGCAATTTAATCGATGTTAAAAAATATCGCAATCGAAGGAAAAATAGGAAAGTGATACTTTCGAAAAAATCGGGAATAAGTTGCGGTTTTCTTTGAACCGATATATTTAGGTCTACCTTTCAAGAAACACGGTCTTTCTTTGTATCACTATCTGTCTCATTTTATTCACATTCCACCAATGCTATTACTTTTCCTGTTAAAAATTTTGGAGACAAATGCTGTAGCGAAATCTTTGGGAGTGCCGAGAATTTTCGGCAAAATGCATTGAGAAATGTAGTCGCTAGCTACTTTTCGTTATTTATACGTAGGAAAAAACTTGAAGCGAGAAAGTTTTTGAGAAAACACTGAATTTATTTTCTCTGGAAGTTTTAATCCTCTAACTTTATTGATAACCTTAAAAAACGAATTTATATTTCGNAAATCGGAGTTAGGCAACCATGCAATGCATGTAAATTACCGTGGATATCGCGAAATTTTCCATGTATGACAATATTTTCTCTCATTTTTTAAAAAATTACTCATACTTTCGCTATTAATTTTCAACTTCTAACCTTCGAGGTATTATTAACCGTTTTCGTTAACATTTATTCAAATATGTATTAGATAAGCTATTATGTATAGACTGTTCTCAGCTATTCATAAGATACAGGATGCAAGAGTAAGTGAAATTAAATGAGTAAAATATGTTTGAGAGATCTTTGAATTGTTATATTAATATTTTTATCCTTATTTTAAATCATCGATCTTTTAACGTAGCACTTACCTACTAGTATTTGTACCCATCCATAGTTATTCTAATATCTTTTAAATAGTATCTCATCTCACCATCCTCATTTGATAAATGGAATAGATAGAAATAAGCATTAAACTTTATTTTCCTTTTCTTTCAGTTCCTTATTTTATTGTAACAATTTCAGTTGTAGTTATAAAAAAACAATTGAACAAACAATTCTGACTCAAAGCGCAGCACAGGAAGAATGGTGCATTGCATACATATTTTTTTTATAATTTTAATTTAAAAAACAAACTCGATTAACATTAAGAAATCAGGGTCTAATTTTAGATAACATGGGGGAAAACCATGCACACTTTAACATATCATTGAATATGGGGGCTGATAGCTGGTCGTGCATCAATCCATGTTTACGGATTGTGTCTTCCCGTCTACTCAACTCCCTTTATCTCATATTTGCTGGGGCATTTTGTATTTTTTAATGAATATTTTTCCTTGCCGGAAAAATAAACATCACACGGCTGACATATTGACGTACGTTTTGGTGGTATTATTTTTAGTGTGCATGTAAGAAGGTGTTCATCATTAAAAAGACTTTGTATTGAATCGCTGAATTCGTTTGACCTCCCATAGAGTCTACTATTAATAAAAATTATTTTTTTCGGACATAATCATTGAGAACCTTGCTCAAAAACTCTTTATATATGTCTAATGTCAGCTTGCCAGACTTGGAGCATGTTACATAAACAGTTTTAATTAATTCAGTTAAATATTTAACTTCCTCTTTAATCTTCAGGCCGAATGTGCCAATACTCTCTTGAATACAAAGATACACCTTCGGCAATAGTTTTCCAGATAAAGTAATTGCGTACTGCGCTGCATAGGATTGGGAAATCCTATCGACATTTCCTAAAAATACTTCTGTTCTTAATGTTCTGTTCTGTTCTGTTAATTCTTCCTGAAACAGTAAGATTCAATGCACATTGATATGGTATTCGCATCCTGTTTGATCTGTATTGATCGTGTAATCTGAATTGAACCTTTCAATTAAAAGACTGGTTTATTTTTGAAAGTTCTACGCTGCAAGAATTACAATATTTACTAATATACAATCCCTCTTGGTGACATAATTGGCGGCGAGGCACTGCTTTATCCTTTGGCTTTTTTTTAAACGATCTACCCAAGACTGCGATGCAGGAAACTTAAACTTATTCTAAAGGAATCGAAAAGCCGCAACCATAGCCAACTGCTGTAGAGTCCTAGTTGTGACTTTTTCGCGTGACGCTCTTGCTTCCAAAATCTATCATGAGTCCATTTCTGAATTATTGAAAAATTTTCCACTTTAGATCCACCTTGCATAATACTATATCTCTTTCCTAACAATAAATGGTGTCTTTCCTTCTCAGCACTAAAGAGCCCCTTCTCCTTCGCACTGTTCCTGCAGAAAAGCTTCTGATAACTTCCTTTGGAAGAAGAAGGAGAAGCAATACTCAGTTAACGTATATATTATACAGCTAACAAAACGTTATTTTCCGTTACTTTGGAAACGCACAACTATCAACAGTATCTAGATTCTAAATTCTCTAGCGTCTCAGGAAATACTCTAAAAATATTTATGAAAATCCACAAAATGCACACATAAGGAAAAAATGGGGAGAATAGAAACTACCCTATTATAGCTAGGATCGAAATCTTCCTAGGAATTCTCTGTTGGAGCCAGTACGACATGAAAAAGGCCAAGTCAAATGACGCTTGTGGTATAGGATGACAACGTGCTGTAAGTGTAGCTGAGAACCGTCTATACATGATAGATGAAGGAGTACTTATCTAACTAAAATTTGAATAAATGTTCACGAAAACGGTTAACAATATCTCGAAGGTTAGAAATTAAAATTTAATGGCGAAAATATGAGTAATTTGTTAAAAAAAAATGAGAGAAAATATTTTCCTACATGGAAAATTTTGCAATATCCATGGTAATGTGCGTGTATTGCGTGGTTGCATAACTCCTAATTTCAAATGCCAATTTTGCATAAACAAAGGACCGTTGGTGTCAAAATTCGATGAAGTGTATGTTATTTCAGAGCAGGGAACCTACTCTGAAAGTCTCCAGCAAATCCCTGTTACGCAAGTCTGGTGTTCCCTTTGTTAGGGAGATGCATTGCGGAGCGAACATAATCTCCGCAGATTTCGAGATGAACCTGTGCACGTAGGATTACATGGTTATACTGACGGATTTCGGGTTAACTTACAAGAACCTTGGGGAAATCGGACAATTTGTCAGTGGCGGTGAGAAAATACTTTTCTAAGACCGTTAAACTAATTATAACAAATTATTGGGCTTTAGGATCCTAATGAATTGTAATTATTCTGTAAAATTTCACTCGGAGAATCGTAAAGAACTCTTTTGCTTATCGCAGGGAAATGGGGAAACTGCGGATTTTCCGGCGTTTTTTCAGATCTTCGAGCGAAAACATATAGTAATTTATAAAACATACAGTAATTTACATCCATTAACTTATCGAATTCGTTACATCTTCAATTCCCATATTGATTCATATATCCAAATGCAGCGTTACCCAATTATTGGCTTCACTAGTTTAATACAATACATCACAGTTACAGTATTATGATGTATGATATTTTATGTTTTCGTTACATTTCACAACAATTACCGCCGATTATCATAACAGAAACATTCGACTTTCAGCATATACAAATATATAGTAACCTTTAAACGGGCTACGGGCAAATATTTTACCCCAAAGTTTAATTTCTTTTGCTTACTGAAATAATCTTCTATCAATTGGAGTTTCATGTATTTGCTTATTTTATCTATTTTAAGCGAAATAAAATGGAAAACATTCTCCTTTAAATCATCGAAAGATTTATTACGTTTTCATCAGTGCAATTTAGATTATCGGTAATATTTCAATAGATCTTTAAAACTTTGGCAACAAGCACTTGATATGTGGGTGATGTTTTACACGTGGTTTTGTTGCAATGAAAGGTTTCTCGCTCTTAAATTGGGAAAAAGAAAGGAGTGATTAAAGTTGCGCTAAATATTTCCTATGAATTCTTTCATATTCTGAACCCCGAAAACTATTCAAAATTCAAATCAGATTTGAGCCTTTTTGCTTACATTTTCTTTTAATTATTGAATGTAATACAGGAGTTATAAAATTTAAAGTGCTCAACTCGATAGTTTATGAGGGTTTCTAAGAAACTATGATATGCTTTCTGGATTATTTTAAATACGTGATGATTATATTAAAAATTTTACTCACTTACAGGCGTTGAAATCCTTTCTTGAACTCGATTTATCAAAATTGGCCAACAAATGCTGAAGGAAAATGGAACATTCTGGAATTTGGCTCTATTAGTAAGCGGATCTGAAGAAAAGTAATCGATTCGAAGATCCGTTGCTCAAATCCCGGTCTCGAAAAGTTTCTTCACTACCGAGACTTAGAGAACCATCAGTTTTGTTCCATAAGAATACTTTGGGGAACACATCGGTTTTAATAATTCTGATATTGCGTTCCAAGATGTCCAACCAATATTGTTTATTTCCAAGTGCATTCATTCATCTTAATTAGTAAATTATTCACACCACGCTTGAAAGCACGAAGTTCAACATATTCTTCAACTCTTACAAAATGTATAAAACCTTATGAATTTTCAGTTCTCAGGTAAAATCATCAGTGGTTTAAATAGCTAAGCTACCAATTATATTTGTCTAAATATACAATTACAGAAATAGGAACGAAGCCGTATGTTGTCTGTAGATGTGTCTCAAGATCTAATTTTCCTGCCAATTTCAAGATTTTAGTCGACCCTTGCAACGGACTTCGCGTTCAAAAAAAATTATAAATCAATGTAGCGGATTATTTAATTTCTTCCCTTTCACCGTTACATAACAAAATTTTCTGAGGCAATTCAGTAATTTCCTCCTTCAAAACGATTCCACGAGGAGAAATAATTTCCTCCTTCCCGAAAGAAGGCAAATAAATCTCTCTGACCGAAATGTTCCCATCAAATCTGTCCGAATCAGTACAACGGAGCGTGGTAAGGTTTCCTCGAAGGCCCATAAAAGGAAAAGCGATATCTGTTAAAAAGGCGGCGTTTCGGAGTAAAAGGGGAGGAGGGCAAACGAGAATTTCTTCATTCATCGCTCGAATCGCAGCGCACGCCGTTCTACCTTAGCGAAGAGCGCCAAAATAGAAAGACGAACCGCCTTGGGGAAAAAAATTCCAAAAAATCGCATTTCCTACGCTAACGCCGACATAAAAAGAAGAAACTTTTTGGGCGTATAGAAAGGAGGCTAGCGTATAAAATGGCGCTTCTAGACGGCGGAACGTTTAAAAACATTCAGTTTGGTAAATGCATCATTCAATTTTGCCTTTATGAGTAGCTTATTCTAACCAAAATTTGCCGGGTCCGTTCGGTTCGCTATCTGCTTAAGGTATCAAAGAGGTACGGAAATACAGAGAGGGGGATGTGGAGGCTGGCCTTTGAGCGGACAAGTGGGCGAATGAATGAAGCTGTAATGGAGCTCCTTCTCCGGTTCGCGCTTTTCCCCTCAGGCGCTTTTTTCAGCATCTGCATGTTTCGCAACGAATTGCTAACGGGTAGGAAGCTTATTTTGGAAAGGATATGGTGAGAGTGGAAGTGGGGATTTTTAGTTTCCGCGGATTCGTGTACGTTTTACACGCGTGTCCGAGTGTCCGAGAGTTATACCAGACAGGAAGGAGGAAGGTGCTCGGCAAAAATTATTTTCTCCATTTCGGTTGGAGATTCCTAAACTGGAAATAGATGTAAAATAGGTGTATTAGGTGTAGGATCTTTGATCCTACCTTCGGATCCTACTTAAGCATTAATTATACATGATACTTGCATATATTGCAGTAGTTGTGGTATTTTGAAAGGTGTTCGGCTGAGTTCATTAATCACATAAGAGTGTCCACTAGGATTTGAATCTTGGACAGTTCTCACCAAAGAAGAATACACCATTAATTTGGCCATCTGCGGATCGAAGATATATTTTTCTCTTCTGACTATGTTAACGTATTTGTGAAAAACCGTGCACTTTCTTAAAATGTCATAATATAGTATAAACAGCTGTGATATGTGTGATATATCTCTTAAATAGTAGTCGGTTCATAATCAATTTCAAGGTTTGCAATTTCGCGAAGAATACTTTTATTTTGTAAAAACCGTAATTCGTAAAATTCGTTATTTTGTACAGTATGCAGTTATTTAAAAGATCGCCGTCTCTTGAATGTTTAACGTGAAGAATCGGATTTTGGCAAATTACGTCAAACTTCAATCTAAATATTCATTACTTCGTTATCAAATGTAAGTTTTGATCAAAATCTACAACGTAATGCGCCAGGGAAGGGGTTGATTTCCATACGTTGCCATCATGTACACACAAGTCGTGCACTTCAGATTTTATGTTTTCTTTCTTTCCTAATTTTTCTTCAACCTTGTGATATTAGCATTTGATGAAAAAGTGGAAACACAAATAGCCGAACAAATATATTCCGAAATTGAATTTCGGGGAAAAATCTCAAAAGCTAATCTTTGCCACCTTAATGTCATCTTTGGAGGAGAATAATTTTTCTTCTCTCAAGTGTGGCTCTCTTTGCTTTTGAAGATGCATCGTTTGATGTCCCCTGAAAGCTAGTAGAATATCCTAAAACTACTATATTTTAGAAATGATAAAATTAAATAATATCTATTATCCTTCTTTTCCAAAGAGGCGCTTTAGCCACAGCAAAAATGAAAGAAAGCTCAAAACAGTATAAAATATGACATTTGAAAATTTAAAAGTATAAAGTCTAATAGTATGTCAGGATTTGAGCATTCTGTTAATACTTGACTTAAAATAAATATGTTTAACCCACGTTAAACACAACGTAACCATTGAATTTGTACGTAAGAAATATTCGAATGAATATTGATTTAAATAATGCTTAGTATATTGCATTATCATATATGTAGGATTTTAGGTTCTTAAGGTGTAAGTTTAAAAAATATTTTTAGAAATATTACAATATAAAAAGGAGTGTATTCTGGTTGTGAGATTTACTGATTTCCAATTCGTGGTCGCCACGCAATAAGTGTAGCGGATTTTCTTCTTTTACTTTTGAGGCTGGTTCAAATCCAGTAAAGAGCATGAAAGTTGGACATCTATATTTTTAACAGTCCCGGAAAGAACTAAATTACGTACTTTCGTGAGCAATCTGAAATTTAAAGTAAATAAAATGTCCCAGGGAAAGAAATATTGAAAGTATCTCAAGACTCGTAAAAATAATCATAAAATACGATGTTTATTCCTTAATTTGCAACAAGGAAACAAAATAACCCTTAGAAAGTGTCCTAATAAGCATTATTTTTAATGTTTCTCGTCTAAAACTAGGAAATGATAGTGGATACATTATCGTGGCACTGCTGCATCTTTACGTAATATTATAACCTTTTCCAATGACCAAGCATTGACGGTTAACATTTCGAAATTGGTACTTGATAATAATAATCGCGATAATTGCTAATTTTGAAATGCTACTGGCTTCTGCTGGGTCTACCAATTACGCTTTATCGTAAATGTACACTTGATTCGTGTATTATTTAATTCCTAAATATTTAATTCCTAAATTGATTCTCTTGAGAGAATTGCATATTTATATTGTATCATACGATATTATCATCACATATGTGAATTAATTTCATTGAATATGGCCATAAAATCGCAACTTTTGTGAGTCATTGTTCCTGAAAAAATCCAATATTTTTATCGCTTAAAACATAAATTAAAAGGTGATGCATAATTATAGCTTGAAAAGTTATTTAAAAGTTCGGGTAGCTCGATTACTCAATCTTTCTTCAAAAGAAAAAGTTCATGGCCTCGAGGTTTTAAAAATTGTCAAATTTTAGCAGCCTTAATCTGCGTGAGTCCGCCAAAAGCTATTACATACACGTCCGACTATCTTCGGAGGGGAACCTGCACATTTCGCGGGAAAAAACCTCGCCGTCCGGTATCCCGGTTTTTCGTTTCCCCGCTCTTCCCTGTTTCCCTCTCCAATGCATCCCCTTTGATCCTCTTTTCCGGTCTGCGTTGCCGCGGTGAAAGTGCTTGGCGCCCGTATAGGGCGGCGACCACCACATTCCCCATCTCTTCCTCTTATAATTTTCCCGAAAACACTGCGTCCAAAAACCCCTCCACTCATCTACACGGATTCAAAATGCCCTTCTCCCATCACGCCATTCCACCCTGCACATCGAATCCGAAAGCAGGGTTGTTAGACATCTGGCAATTTTTCCAAAAGGTGCTCCGTTATTACTTTAAAGCCCCGGGAGAATTATTTTTTCCTCCTGCGGAATTCGATGTTTTTTTGTCTTCTGTGGAATCGACATGTATCTGCGGGTCTCGCGGCGTTTGATGTCCTTTTCGTTTGGGAGATTTCTGGCGAGAGCAAACAGTGGAAGTAATCCTATATGCGATGAGAGTGCTGCGTTTTTTTTAGTGCGCGGCGTCCGTTTTATTTCCGAAGGAATGAAGCAGAGGCAGCGTGGGAGTGACCTACATAGCTCTCTCAAGTTGGAATCCGGCGATAAATCAAGCGTGTAGACTCGAAAGGCTATGGAAACTGCTATATAGAGTCCGGAGGAATTATTTCGTACAGTCCAAAGTCGGGCATTTAGTTAAGTGGACGTTAGGATGATATTTTTTGAGCGGGAATAAGAGAAAAAACGCGGCGCCTGATAAAAGGATGAAAAGACGTTCACCTTTCCATGGGATGATGCACGGCGCGGAAGCTTTTTGCAGGTCAAGAATTTCGTTTTTTATTTTTGCAAAATGCCTCGCGATCCACGGATGTTTACTTCTATTTAGAGTTGCTTTGGACGCGATGTTTTTTTAGGTCGGGATGAACGTTTTGGGATAGAGGAAATTTGCCAAAGAGGCAATGGTGATGAAGTTACAATAATGAAATGGCGGTTTTATTTTCGCCTCCCAACTGCGTGCTTATGAATAACAATGTCGGATCGCTTTTTATGCGCTGTCGCGTAATTTCACTTTTCGAAACTTCACGCGGTGAGTCATGGGCAAGCGTAAATTAGAAGCCTTTCCCTTTTAATCCAAGGATAAACGTTTTAAGGTTGACTCCAACAAAGGTTTAGAGTAAGTAAATTCATTTTAAAATTTGTTGCTACCAAGAATGTCGGTTATAATCGCTCGCTGATTTGGGTTATATAAAATTGTGTGCATATTGTGAAGAAGTCCATCCGATTTTGTACTTCACAATTCAATATCAAAGGATATTTTAAAGGGAATTACACACATTTTTTTCATCTTTCAGTTAATATCAAGGATTGGTGTTTATAAAAGCCACAAGAACGTTAAAGAAATACAGCTTGGAAAAAGATTTAAACCTTTCTCGAAGGAAAGTCCAGCATGTCTTAAAATTAGCGAAGGAGAGCTATAGATTAGAATTTTATGCTTTGCAATCACGAAAAGAGAAAATTAACAAAAAGAAGTCGTATAGCAGTTACGCCGAAGCCTAATGCTAAGTTTATTTCCTATACATCGTGGAATATTCACTAGATTATATCTATCCATCTTAAAAATATGCCAAAAATATCCAACAATCAAGAATGATGGAATTCCCATCTAATTCGTTCTAGTGGTGTGCTTTTTCAGTTACACAGTTTTTCCTTCAAACATTCTATGATAAGATATTATACGCCATTCAACTCTTGCTAGCTAATGGCTAAAAGAAGCAATTTTCATTTTAATTCTTCTTGAGAATAAAACTAAATGATTGCACTTAATAAAATTAAAAATAGTTCAAACTGTGTAGAAGCAGAATTCTCAACATTTATATTAGATAATAAAAAAAATTAATATCTCTTGATGTGTTCGTTAATGTTAGCCAACTCTGTGGAAAATCATTATTTAATTTATCACTTGCGATAAAAGAGACACAAGAGAAGAAAAAAATTTAAACTACCATTGCTATGAGATGAAGACGTAGACGCAAGAGTAGTACAAATATCATGCGAGTACATTTTTCAGAAAAATGTGTAGGAAGTGTCTAAAATAAATTCAATTACTGAGCGTCACCCATATCCCAGTAACTTTCATATTATCACACACGTGAAGTCAAAAGTCAATTTTACGTGCGTTTTTCTATCCTATACTAATTTTAAATTAATAGTTGTTACGTAAAATATGTTTTATGGTGTCAAAGTATCGAACAAAAGTTAGAATTTGATGATGAGTTTATCAAGTATTCCGAGAGAAGACTCCCACGTCAGCAAACTCAGCGCCGACGAGCACGACAGCAAACCGGTTCAAAATCCAATCCGAAGAGGGCGAAAGTGACGGAAACTTATTCAATTTGTCACCGATCCTTATATTCCCGTAAACTCTACCCTTTCAAGAAGTCTTAATCTAGTTTAAGAGACTAAGAGAATGGCGTCTCCTCCCGCTACGACAAATCGCCATCTTTTTTCAATCCTACGCATTTTTCTCCCCAAGGCGTAATTTCCTCTCTGCCTTTCCTCATTCCTCGTTCACTTTCACTGGTGGGTCTATGCCATTTCCTCTTTTCCCTCACGTCGGATCTCATTTCGCCTCCTCTTCTTTCCTGCCTCGTTCTCTTCCGCCCCTCACACCCACGTCCTCCCAAACAACTCCTACGAGATTCTTCACCCTTCACTCTCACTCCAACATAACTAAGACTAAGTGCGAGCACATGTTCGTTTTCATGCCTCCGCTCTCCTCGAGATTCATTTCTCACTCTTCCTCGACACAGTTTCGAACTGTTTCGAATGTTCATCGGAGAACGCGAAAAAAATGCTAGCTTCAAGGCAGCAGTTCTTAGCGTTTTCAGCTGCTGACACCACTTGAGTTCTCAAAACACGTTGTCGCACCCCCCTCATCGTTCACTGGTACATTTTCTGCACCTCCGTCGCTTGGTCGTTAAAGTGCGTTATAAATTGAATTTCATCGTGTACCTAGATGCCCGAAAATAATATGTAACGCAGTTTTGATGGAAAAATACTCTACTGCACTATTAAAGTACCGAATCAAATTGTTAAAGAACTATTGGTATATTATACTCCGTTTGTCGGCGTCTTCATTTCTATGATAAATATACCCTTTTTCAAGTAGTCTATCATCCTTGACTTTCTTTTGTCTTTGAGCTCCTTTAGCTTATCCCATTGGTGAGTAATCTTCAATGTATGAACCACTGCTTTACTGATTTCTGTACTCTTCGAAGAGCTGTAATGTTGATTAAATTTAAATACGTTCACCTTAGATATTGGGTATATAAAGAGTCTCTCATTTACATTTATCTATCATGTTCACTGCTGTGATAGTACGTATGAAAGCTACTTAGAGGTATGATCGATTCCATATGATGACATTCATATCGGCTGTAACTTATTGAATTATATTTAGAGTGTTACTCGCACCTATGCAGCCTATTCCTTTGAAGCATACCGACATTTAGGGCCAGTAAGAGCAAACTATCTCGTTCATAATCTTGCCTGGTAAATCTCATCTATTCACAAAACTTTTGGTAGCCAATGGTGGAGTGGTTTAGGATCCATCTAGCATTCTAGCAGATAAATTTACTGACGTAATATGAAATAAAGAATATATATAAATGCAAGGGTAAATAAATAATGCTTTCCATTAATATGGCTCTTCCATTGTCTTTTTCCTACCTTTTAAAGATCGTTTAAAAAATTCATTCATCATCACATTGCGCAACAATTTCAAAGTAACAATATGACCAAACATTTTATATAATGCAGAAATAAGTTCATTCCTGGATCAATACAAAATGCTCAGCTTTATCTACGGTTATTGCATCTAAAATTATAAATATTTTTTCGCATTTTCCACTTATATATATGACGCAGCTGTAGGAAATTCTAACTATGATATCCATAATCTCCTTTGGACAAATAATAAGAACATAAAACCGGATTTATCTCATTCACCCGTCACATTCTCCCCCAAATTTGCATTTAATCCCCCGCATTTCCTACAGCAATGCAAACTTCAAAACCAATCCCCCTTATCTTTCCAACGTCTCCATTATCCCCATAAACGACAACCGAACGACTCTTTCCGAAAACGCGTTTTTCACCGCTCGAAACACGGTTAGATCTAAGTGATAGGAAAGGTCAAGAGGCCAATCGGATCCGAACTTCCGAGCGGGCTTTAATGAATCAGTCACTCAATCAATCTTCGATCCCTGCACATCTCAAACTCTCCGCTCCCCCATTCATGTTTAACGCTTCTTATCACGCCTCGCCACTCGAGCGGACCTGCAGGACGTTAAATAACCCTGTCCCTTACAAAACGAAAGGCGTGCAAGGGTGGGAATGAGGCGCGTGTTCGTACGCGGTAGAGGATTACCTCGAGTCGATTTAATTGAATAAATCACTCCGCCTTTCCCATCCCATCTGTCGTTGTGATGGTTTAGGCAGGCGCGTGTCACACGGTCGACGGCATGGCACGTCAAACGCCAGCGGCTGATAAATTTGCCCTCTCTCGTCAAATTCTCTTCTTTTTAAGGGAGGGTGCCAATAGGGGTTAGAGCAGTGTTATTTCCTCGTGTAAAAGGAATAAAAGCGATTGGGACGGGGTTGCCACCTCTCCGGATTTTTCTAATTGCTTCCGGGCGCAGTAGTACAGTCCTACGTTCCTGAAGAATGTCGCCAAATTACCGTTTTTATTGGAATTCGCCTCTTAATTGGATGCTCTGTCGCGAACTGTGATAGACAGAGGATGATAGAGGTCTCGAATTCACGCCAAGTTCGCCAAAGCGGATACCTCGTGATTAATAATGATCTCGTTCTCGGTCTAGTGAACTTTATGAATGTTTGCTCGTGTGCGTCAGACTGTTCTATTTTGGAGTGTTATCGCGAGGGTTAAAGTTGAACTGGCAAGTTAATGACTATTCGCCTTATTACAGAGCCGCGATTTAAATTCAGTTGTATTATGAAATCCAAATTAAATTAGATAATGCACCAAAACACAGGACGTCAAACGTCGCTGACACACATAATGCTCATCACGGGGTAGTGCTACTATTGTAAAACTTTCAAAATGTATATATTTAACATAGGCAAATACTAAATGAAATATATTCGGAACTTTAAGAACAGGTAAAAAGTTTCTTGAAAGGGAAACAGTTTTAGTGCTGTAAATTCACCATGAAATTTGAAACAGAACGTTTTCACCCGAGTTCTAATGGGTAATTAAACTAAGGTTAATGCTTTGTGATATAAGTAACAAATATTCGATTTAATTATTTTTTGCTATGCGTAATTTATTGGAGTAGTAGTAGTATTGTTAAAAGTGCTTCGACAGCTTATGTCATTTCGCACGTAGGCCCCCACCGGGAATCGAACCCGGGATCGCTTTCATCGAAGTTGAACGAGTTGCCCAGATGGATATCTGGGAGCCCCTTAGTAATTTGTTGGAGAAAAAGAGGAGGAAGGTACCAGTGATATAGCATCTGGGATACAGAAGTTTAAATTACTGAGTTTATTAGTTTTAATTGCTTTAAAAAGCATAAGGATAAAGTAGCACGGGGTCGTACGTGCGAAATGACCTTAGCCGTCGAAGTGCTTTTATCAATGCTGCTATACTACGATAAGGATAAAAAAAAACTTACTATCTTACCCAAGGAAAAATGTTTGACAGATCCGGGTTTGATCCCTGGCCCTCTCAAACTTCTTTTATGTCCGTTTCTCCTTGGGTATTTTTATTCGTAGACACCTTTACGTACAAAGGCCCCTCAACCCATTTCCTTACATTATCCTCTTTCCTCCACAGTGAAATATAGATCTTAACACTCCATAAATTCCAGTTCACTTCTAAATGTATAATTCGAAATTTTAACTAATCAGGCTCACTCGTAATGCAGAAACTTCACTCAACTTAAATTATTCTCGGTGAAAAATCAGCCTCTTTCTGAATTAACGAAGAATTAAATACAGGATGATGAGGAATGAGTATTTATTACATTAGTTATATTCAATACTGAGGCATAAGTCGATGAAATGCTGTAATACAACACTAATACCTCGTCTAGATAGCTAAAATTCATACGTATTGTCAACGTAAAATCGTTCGAAATTTATACAAAATCGAATATGAAAATTACATAGATAAAGAAGGTGTGGTATTTATAACGAGGAAAGAATTTGATGGTGAGCATGCGTGCGAGTCAATAAATAGATTTGTATTTGTCAAGCATCTTTGACTGCCCTAAATAGTCTAATTTTCGGTATTTTCTTTAATCAAATTTTAGCTAAGGGATATTTGTATGGTAAAAGTGTAATATTGTGGCAAGATGATATACTTTCTTTGATATCAATAACATTGCAATAACGTTTCATTCTGTAATATCCAATCAATAACATTGTAATAATTCATTATTGTCTTCAATTAGTAACATTGTAATAATTTCAAGAAGTGTTGCATATAGTGTGCTCTTTTTGTATCGTATTCTAATGTATTAATATATAAAATATTGATAAGATGATGTCACCACCGGACTAGTAGTCCATCTGTAACGTATGTAATAATAATAATAATGCGTTTTAATAAGTAAATCTGATCAGGGGTTTAGCTTGATGAATCTTTAAATGACCAGATGTTTGATCGAAAGCGAAATATCGCAATAACTTTCCTAGATATCAAGTTCGAATCCTTGGTTCCAATCTCGGCTATCACGGATTTTTTAGATGAGAAATGGATTTTTGTTATTCATGGTAACACTCTTTACCGTTACTGTTCTTCGAATGGACGTATTGCGAGAACAGTGAAAATAATTAAAAATAAATAATCGTCAAAGTATAAAACGCATGAATCAGAAGTGATAGTTATCTTTGAATATCGAGTGTAAATTTCCATAGGCCTACGTGGTTTATAACCCTCAATCATCTAATTGCTCTTTTTAATCGGATTTACATTGATCTTAATGCTTATCCTCATTAGTTATCCTATTTTTTTACTTATCCGTTCCGTTAAAAAGTTGAGAAATTTCCATTAATCTTTTTTTCGCTAAACATTCCAAAATATTTACAGAAACAGTCGACCTCTCAATCTAAAAATGTACGCCCACTCGAAAACGTTCGAAAAAAATACCGGCCATTGAAGATTTTCGACGTTGCTCCTGCCGATAGGAAAAGAGAGGCAATGAACTGCGGAGTAGGAAGAGGAATTTTGACTGACAAATTCAGTTTCCACCACCACGGGTGACGTTGAAGCGTGGCCATTATGTAGCCCTGGCGGACGACAATTGACGATCGCTTTTCAACGATCCTTTCTGGCGGACGTGAGAGTTTGGGAGGGGGGAGAGGGGAGAATGGGGGATTTTTGCGATCCGCGTTCCAATCGACTTGTCCTTCTAAAGGTCGAAGATTTTCGGCGCTATTGATCGTTACGAGGGTCGACTTGAAAAGATGGTGCGATGGATGGATAGTTGATGAAATGAATGGCCCTATTCTTAAGCCCCGTCGAGGACGGCGCCTGTGTTGAAGGGCTGAGGTGGCTTCGAAGATAGTCTTTCTCTTTTCCTTCCTGCCGAAATCCTTTAGCAGTGTTTTTGAGAAGGGTGGGTCTTTGGGGAATATAATGAAGAAGCGTCGGATGTATCGATTAGCCAAGCCTACCAGATGGATAAACTAAGTTGGTTTTTGTGGTACGTCTCTCCATGATGATGGAAATTAAAACGAAGAGACAGCAATACTTTCTATTTTCAGCGAAATTTCATATATTAATCACCAATAACAATTATACGAGCTTGATCATCAATCAAAAATTATAGAATGATGAGGTAGGGTACAAATTAACCTAAAAAAAATTACACACATTCCTTTTTTTACAAAAGAATTAGTGCGCAATGTACACAATTCCATCGGTATATTAAGGCCTGGAAAATATTATAATAGGAAATCTAAATTAATATATATGTATAAAACATACTAAAGTATTAACTGTAACAAGTAATTGATAGGTTTTTGCATTGTAAAGTAACATATGAGTTACATCCATTATATAAACATATTATGTTGAATTATATCACATGAAGAAAATTCTTCATTGAAGGGAGAAACCATGCATATGAAAAATATACAATTACCATGTATACGCAACAACATTACACAAAAAGTACTCCGAATATCATCTTTTGTTTCAAGAGCTTTGCACAACTTCAACTCTTACCCCAAAAAATCTTGATAAAAGTCATCTGAAACATATCCCTAATCTTTGTATTGACGACTTCTATTTTCAGTTTGCTTGAAGGGCAACAAATTAACGCAATAACGAATTAAAAATTCTGCGTCAGCTGCACTAGATTGAACAGTCATGCTGACAGAAATCTTCCAACGGTAAAAGATAAGAGATTATAAAGGAGGGTGTATTACCATTAATCATGCCTAAATTGAAGAGGCGTAGCGAAGGGGCCGCTAGTAGGGTTCAAACCCCTTAGGAGAACCGGAAAGTTCGACATTAGAGAGGGAGAATATGACCTCCCGACAGACATTCACTAAAAATAGACTAAAATTAACAATCTAACTTTGACTGCCACAAAAATCGCGAAACCATAAGTATCAGCTTCTCGAAATCAATAAAGTACAATCATTGTTACACAGGGTAAAAGTAAATGAGGATGGTAGAAACATCGATCTTTTTCTATTTTTATTTATTTTTGGGTGGAATTTATCTCACCCATAAATAATAGGCAAATGTGTGTTCTTTCAATTTCTCTAAACCCCTACCATTGGTAAATCTTGGCTACTCCCCAGTACAACTGGAAATTTAAAATAAATGATGACATTCAATTCTTAATAGTAAATAGATGATAGAATTGGATTCTTAGCTCACACGAATAATACTTTGAGGTAAATTCTAAGCTTATTTCGCAAGGCTAGGAACATTAAGTATTCCGTGTAAGGTTACGCCTGTCTCAATGATATTCATAAATTATGCTGAGTTGACGTCACTCAAAACAAAACCTATTCGATTTGTATCTTTCCACTTACATTTTCTGATTAGCTTTGACGAGATGCGATAAAATCGAGAGGAATGATCAGTCTCGTACGTTTTATCGACCAAGTCACGAATAAGCTGGGATTTTCATTAATTATTTGTCAATACCGCCGCAGTTAGACATTTCGTCCGGTGGCGACGTTTAGTTAACGTGCATTACAGAACAATTACATACAATATGGCTTAGTTACACATAAACAAATACAGAAAGTTGGTATCTATCTACCCGTCAATTAACTACAATTGTTTAAAAACTACTCTAATCACAATTACATCTTCAATTATACTTTTACATCACAACCACTACAAACACTAAGATATATACATTACAATATATACAAACGTATGCATTAACTGAAAATTACCCCTAAACAGCATTATAGCAACTTGTCGATAACACTTTCACGTAAGATTTTTCAGGGTTCCTGATAGGCCTTCACGGCTACCGTAGCGGTCACGGGGCCCACGAAGTCCCCACCGTACATCACCCTAACAGGCGATCCCCTACTCGTCTCACACTTCGTCATCGGCAGGCTCACTCGTCATCTCATTAGTTTTACTTATACATTTCATAAAACATTTGACATTTTTTGGGAAAGGCTCAAAGACTCCTGCAGGTAGACTGTTCCATTCCTCGATAGTTCTATTTAAAAAAGAGTATTTCCTATTATCGGTTCTTTGCTTAATGCATCTAACTTTGTATTTGTGGTCGTGCCTCCCCTGGTAATCTGCCACTTTTACTCTATCGCGTATTTCCTTAAACGCATTAATTCCCACGAATGACTTATAAAATACCGATAATCTCTTTTTCTTCCTCCTGTAAACTGTCCCAACCTAATTCTTCTAACATCTGAGAAACACTGCTACGCTTTTCATATCTTCCCAAAACGAACCTAGCCGCCTTTCTTTGCACCTTTTCTAATTCCTTTTTGATAAGGATCCCATATACAATCACCGTATTCTAGTATTGGTCTAACCAACGATTTATATGCAGTTTCTTTTATTTTCTTGTTTGACTTTTTGAGAGAGCGTATTACAAAATTATATATATACCACTTTCTCTCGGATCAATCAGATCTCATTAAAAAACAGCAGAATAAGATTCTTGGTAATCTGGGAACATGAATTACGATGAAATGTACGTCATTGACAGAATATATATCATTCGAACGGTATGATTTCAGCCCTACCGAATTCAATCAAAAACAGAGCTTCTCGGTAATACCGTTCTAAAAATCACGTTCACAGTTTAATGATACATTTCTCTTTTAATAAAAGCACTTCTTTACTCACGTTGGCTGTGGTTTGGTTAGATAATCGGACGATCATGCTGGTAAAACACTCACCTGCAATAAAAGAAAATGATTTTATTTTAACAGGCATCATATGAAATACGATTAAAAGATTTTATAGTAAAATAATGAATAAGGCTAAAAATATTTCTTAATTGTTTTTCCCATGAGCTTCAAAAGTTAAACTATTACAGTTGATGAGAAACCATTTTTAAATATAAGCTTGGCAAATTTATTTTGCCCAGAGAGGACAAAATAACAGGTGAATGAATGATGGTAATCATACTTGAGATTTATATTTTACGTTGACCCCAATAACATTGATAGAAACTTTTCCGATTAAAAACCCATCCAGTTATTCCGCTCTAAAATTTCCAAGTTCTGTTACAATCTTTGCGGAGCGTCACTATTTCATAATGTTCAGCAAAGGAAAGGAAGTAGGTTTCATCGATTTATTCTTTAATTGCATGGTATACTGGGAATTGTAAATTTTGGAAATACGTAGAGGTACATAGATTAGCTATATTAGAGTGTATGGCTAGATAAACTGTTCGAACTATAAACATGTATAAAAATTAATGTCGTCGAGATTAATTCATTTAATTCAGTTTTTACGTTACCTGATTACTTATTTTACTGTTTAAATCTTTTCGTTCCGATGCGAGATTGCCGTTAAACCGTACAGGCTAGTAAGTGATGGGCCATGCATATTCCATTCTCTACGGTACACGGTCGAGGGTCAATAATCAAAGAGAATCAACAACTTAAGATGGCTACAAAGTTGCCGGAATGCACAATTGTTGATCCTCGCTGTTTCAGGCCGTAAAGGGGTCATTCCCACCGTCTAGACATTTCTGTTTCTCTAGATGTGCTCACTGAAAGGATTCCGTGCTCTGGGTAAGGAGAATCTGTACCTTCATGCTACAGCAAAGCCGCGCCTAATTTTAAAATCACTCTAGTATTGTACTTAATTTTAGAATTTGCATCTACTTACACCATATTTAGCTTTCAATGAGACACACATTGAAACACATTTCTCCATTCTTAGTCTAGAAAAAATCCAACTTCATTATAAAATGAGAATAAGGTGGGTGGGTTCCAACCATTTTCAGGTCACATATACTTATTCTTCTGTGAAATACAATGAACTGAATTCCAGAGGGGCTAATGACTGGGATAAATTGTATAAAGAGGATTCTTCTGGGATTATGGTAATTATAGTAAGAAACGGATTCCTATGAATCATAAAAGACCAACGATAAAATATTTGGGATACAATTCCAGTCCGAAATTTTCAATTGAAAAACCACGATTGAACTAAATTTTTCCAAAAATGTATTGAATGTACAATAGAAAAGATTCACCATTGAATCCCACGACTCGTCTGGATTTGTTTTTACGTTAGCAAAGAACCAACACCGAGGAGCATGCATTTTTTTTAGTAGTTTTTTCAAACGTCATGGAATTAATTTCTATTAATTTTCAGATGAAGTTGCTCCTAAAAATACTCCAAAAGTGCACCGAGAAAGGGACACGTTTGTTTCCCTTTTTTCATGAATTTGGGTCACAAACTGAATTCTAAACCGACACGGTTGCTCAATGAAATCCAGCCAAAAAAACGCCAAGTCCTTCTAAGTAGCACAGTACATGTGGTCAGCCTATTTTCCCATCCGAAAAAGTAATCTTTGTATTCCAAGGAAGGACGCAGGCTCGCTGCTCTTTATGATTTCAGCGCGATTTCGGCGGAGGAATATTTGCAGCGGGCCAAATACGTTTTCCATTACTTCGGAAGGAATTGAAACCGCGGTACCACTACGGCAGTCTGTGTTTATGACGTTTCTCCAGATTCTGCCTCAAACAAATCGATGTTTTGGCCTGTCGCGACTTTTGGGAAAAATCGCAGTTTGCTCTCGAGCGTAAAAAAAACATCGCCAGGAACGAATTCCGTGCCTTTGCGAGTGTAAAAAAACTATTTCTCCCACGCCAACACTCCCTCGGTCCAATCACCTAAGTGTCATAAGAAAGTCACAAACTTACGATAGAAAAATTCACTAGCTCTAAACTGAGAGGAGATCCGAGAACGGCTTTTACAGCTCGGCCCTTTTCTCCGCCTTGTTCGGGATTCGTTTTTCGCGGGTTTACGTCTTTTCTCCTTTTCCGCTTCTCCGTAACGAGAAAAGTAACGTAGATTTTCAAAGGCGTAGTTTTTTTTCCGAAAAGCGCCACGGGCAAGCAAGCAGCCGAACGAAAACAGATTGATATCAGCCGTTGCACGCGACTGAAAAAGTCCGAACACCTCAAGTACTGGGAGCAAGGCAGCGTGGGTAATATGACCGAGAGATTTCCTCCTCTCCACGGACCCCCTTCATTGTTTCCTTCGCGAATGAAAAAGGGGTGCCTGGGACACACTCTGAAAGCTTTTAGAGGCCTTCCCTAATTCCATCGCTAATTATTCGTCAAGGGTGGCCTTAATGGGGCTTCGGTGATTTTCGGATCTCTTCCTTTCAAATTCCCTCCTCTTTCGATGGTTCACCTCAACGAATATGATGCTCAGGTGGTCGCGATAGCATCACTGCCATCTCTCTTTGTCTCTTCCTGCATCCCTTCCCCTTCTCTTGCATATCCGGGCCTCGCCTTTAACACTGTCTCCCCCACCCATTGCGGGTTCTTTACCCTCATGCCAGTCAGTGCTCTCTCTTTCTCATGCACACCCACGCCCGTTCTTGTGACGAGCAGGCTAGTTTCTGCACGCACACTCTTTCCTCTTACTTTCTTTTAAGGTATTAATGTTTACCTCCTCATCTCATCTTATTTGTTATTTTCTCGCACTTTTCCTTACTGTCTATTCGTGAGTCAATATGCAGTTAATTACTTCAGACACTTCGAGATATCTGGTTAACAAACCATTATGTTTTCGGACAAAATACAATACACGTGTTAACAAAAGAAGTCGGTTTTCTTTCCATTAAGGATTTTATGAAAATAAATTATGAATTTTTATACACTCATTTTCAAGAAGGTACTCGATTTAACTATGGGATATGCTGAATTAATATATCCCAGTACTATTTAGTCAATACGTTATGTATTTACCTTTGAAATTACCTTCTTCGTTAATATTTTCCTGTGTTCTTCCTTCATTCAAGATATACTTTGACACTTAATGCTATCTTTGAGCTAGTAACAATCGTAACTAAATCTGTAGGAGAAGAGTTCTTTTCTGTATTTAAACCATATTCTCTAAAGAAGGTTCATAAATCTATTCATATAAAGTTTTCGTAAATAGAATCACCTCATTTACATGGCAAACATGTTGTACGTAGGCCAGTTAAGTCAATTTCGGATCAGGATTTTTTCTGTAGGTAAACGTAAAATAATTCCATTAGCTTAAATATTAGAATTAATGATTCTTGTTTACATAATTGTTTATCTTTCACGTGTCTTTGTCAATCAAGCTATCAGTCATTCTTACTCAGGGCAACCGTTACATTTTCCATTCCGGTTTTCCCTTCGCTTCAATGAAAATAACTGTTTCGGTTTAGTTCCGGTTTTACTACACTTGCCGATGCCGAACCAGTTCTAACCGGATTTTTTCGCTCCGCCCATTAAAATTTTATCCACCTCGAAAGGCTACTTTACTATGCAGTTTTTCTCTATAAAAAGATATTACATTACATTTTAGAATACGAGTAAAAATTGTGATATTAAAGAAGCTACGTTTAAGCTATTGGACTAGATAAATTTGAATGTAGAAGATACATTTTAGGTCGTTGATAATATATATAACATAACTTTAGTATAAATATCTCGTTTTAGGTAATTAAATAGTATTGAAACCGAAATTCGGGACGGAATGTGTTACGGGTTTCGGTGTTGGTTCGGATTCAAGAATTTCAGTTCTTATCGGTCCAGTTTTCACTGATCCAAAAAAAAAGACATTTTCGTTGGTTTAGATTTCTGTTAGGTTCTGTTCCGATGCTGTACATGTTGATGATGTCTTATCTCAATCGTTTTTATGTTCCCTGTGTAACTTAACTAAAAAGAAGGCAGACTAAATATCTAGAATTCACTTTTTATGAAGTAACAAATGTAAATTATAAAAATAGGAGTGTTAAAATAAAATCCGTTTCCATTCTTGTTATCCATGTAACAAAGCTATTTTAATTTTATTGTTTAAACTTTTAGCTCGTTATTCATCTCCATCTACGCCTAACTACAGCCTTTTCTAATTTTTCCTACCACTTTCTTTGTTGCCCTGTGACTCCCTTCCATGTTTACAGGAGCTCCACAGCATCTATTTATTCTCTTAATTAATTAGCTTGTCAGCCTGTTTTTAATTGGTCTCTTACTTTATCTTTCCTCTTATGTGCTTTTTTTCCTCATTACATGTACAAAAATACACGACAAACCACCATTGGTTAGTGGCGGGAAAGGGGTGATTACAGTTCTCCCTTCAATATCGATAACTTATTACGTGCGGAAGATTCGGCGAAAAAAATAATCATCATTGAACTGATTCCTCTGTATAACATCGAGGACTGATTCTGGAATTTGCCATCTATTTTAATGGAATAACAAATTTTGGGCGGGTGGTATATTCAATGAAAAGCTCTCGTCCAAATTCCGACCTTCTTGCCATGAATCCCATCCGAGGCACGTTATCATCGCAAATTGTCGAATTTAAAATGTCTCTTTAAATTCCGAGTATCTCGGCGTTTAGGAACGGATTTATAATTAGGCGCAATTGGCACTAGCTGATCTATATGGGGTCTCATTAAGACTGCGATAATGAATTCTTAGTAAAACATTTTTTGTTGCTTCAGGAAATAATTTTATATTCGTTGAGTATGTCGACATAATATGTTTATAGGTTATTTTAGACTGCATAGTCTATCTATGATCCTTAGTAATTTATATCTATGCATTGTAATTCCAAACCTGTTTATTTATTCTTGCCGTAGTGAAATCGCTGAGGTTTCTGTAGGATATATGTTTGTGTATTTTATGAAAAACTTGAATTTTTACTCATGATTTTAGACTGCATTGTCTATCTACGATCCCAAGGAGAAACGGACATGGAAAAGGTCTGACGGAACCGGGACTCGAACCCGGGGTCTCCCAATTGCCGGTGGGAGACCCGGGTTCGAGTCCAGGTTCCTTTAGAGTTTTTTTATGTCCGTTTCTCCTTGGGAATTTTCCTAGGTGCACGGCTTATCGTGCCAAGTCACCAAAACCCTTTTACTTGTAGATCTATGATCCTTTGTAATTTATATCTATGCATTGTAATTCAAATTCTGTTTATTTATTCTCGCCGTAGTGAAGTCGCTGAGGTTTCTATGGGATATATGTTTGTGTATTTTATGAAAAACTTGAATTCCTACCCATGATTCCTAGTAAGGGCTCCAATCTGATCTTTTTCTAAATCGTCAATAAGCCCCGCAAAAATCCTGGATTGGTCTTAAATATTTAAGCAGAGACGGGAAAATCAAATATTTTCTTATAAAGGCTTCTCTATCATCAGATTCTATTTTCACGAGGTCCTTTTCTATTTAAGGAGTTATTAAATCTTTATTGGTCCGTTTAGAATTGAATCTTTACCTGTCTGTGTGTCCGTCTCTTCCCTTAATACTCCCTTTTTCCATCTCCCTGTCCAACGAAAATTCTCCACCTTTTCCTCCTATGGACTCTGAGCATAATATGTTTTTGTTTTCCATTCTACTTCTCGCTCTCTTTCTCTCTCCCTCCACACCCATTTCCATCCCGCTCCAGCCTGCCTTTGTATATGCAAAAGAAATGTAAATATTCAACTCGGCTTTTTATACGCTATGCAGATTCCGCGCTCCCTTTCCTTTTCCCTCCAATTTGTAAATGCTCTGTCCCCGAGTATTGTTTATTTTTCAGCGAGACCGAAAAATGTTTTGCACTTTTTTTAGGTTATTTGGCTGTCCCGAAAGAACTATCCCCGTACATATTATTGCCTTATTAAACTTATGCGCGAATTATTTATTTATGCGAAAGAGCGTGAACGTAGGAACCAGAATGTCATGATATATTTCTATGAGCATGTGGATACGAGGACTTTTATGGACTTAAATGTGTGTAAGAATGATATTTTGTTTTTATTTATTTCCCTTTTACCTTAATTTTCACAGGATATTTTTTGCTTTGATCACGGTTTGCCTTGGAAATCCATTTTTGGGTGTTCTGATGCAATTAAAGGTATTTTATCGGGAAATTTTTTTTCTATTTCTCCCGTGGTATGACACCAACTGATTTAACAATATTATAATAAGGAAAATAACACTTTGTCTTAGTTCTACAACAAATTTAACAATATTTTTGAATGAATAGCAATATTAGCGATGACGTTTGTGAGGGTGACTTTGCCTTGCCTCATCATGACGTGCTGAGATGTTTATCATAAGAACCATGTTTAAAATTTAGCCAACGAAGTTCTTAACCTGTAACCAGTTATCTAAATAACCATTCGATTTTTTTATTTAATAAATTAATTGATATCTTACGTATTTGAAAAAATGTACATGACTTTCTTGTTCGTTACACCAAATAGTTAATAGTAACAAACAAATGGCATAGTAAGAATCTTAGCAAGAATCTTGAATATTGAACAAAATTGTTGACATGGCAACAGAAAATCGGAAACAATCAGGAAGGGGGCGTATTATTACTATTCTCGGATAACTAAGGGACAGATTAGCATGAGTTAAAAGTTACGACACTCTTTTTAAATGCATGCAACCCTGAAGATGGTCAGCGGTCAAAACGTCGGTTTTCCGTGAACTTATCCGTCTGACGACCCAAGACGAATTTTCTTCGTAGCATTGGCTGGGAAAGTGTCTAAATATTACACTATGTGAGAGCATAATGATTCAGTGGTAAATACTTTGCTAAAGATTTACTTTAAGACTAGGAAACCTTTTTCGACGATTTTAAAGATGATATAGAATTCTAGTAAAGACCGAACCTGCGAAAGGGGTCATGTAAACAAATGACTTTGGAAGTGGAAGAATAACCAGCAATTCTTCTTTAGCCTCGTTTGTGAATTACTGAATTTTGCGCAAGCTTCAACCAAAACCGTTTTCGCAAACGCTCCCGATAAAGGAAATCAGTCATACCTCTATGATTTAACGTGAAAAGTCATTCATTAGAAGCATAAAATTAATATGGTCAAGCGCGACTTTGAGGAATTATGCACACATGTTAAAAGAAACATCACTTCGTAACTTTGACAGCAGATTTTTATTGACTAGTTTCGTCAACGAGTTGACTATCTAGATAGTCAATAAAAATCTGCTGTGGAAGCTATGAAACTACGAATTCTTTGAAGATGCAAGATAGAATATATAAATAAACACTTCCAAATCCATCGCACGCCGAGGGTTCCCTTTCATTCCTAACCTACTAACTAAAGGTGATAGTAAAACATTTATGGGGACTCCTGGACTAGTGAATTATCCGCTTTTCCTCATTTCGTTCTCTCTTTCCCATCGTCCCATTTCGCTCGTCGAACTCTTTCTCCTCCAAACTTCCTCTTTCAGCTTACACGCCACTCTGTCTTATTTTCCCCTCTTTGCTTCCTCTTCCTGTCCTTCCCACTAATGCCTCCCACTCCTCTTTTCACGGTCCAATAAGTTGCCATTACCTAAGCTCCTCTTTATCTGTTCTCTTCCCATTCCACTTCCTTTCTCTCTCTTTCTCCGCTCGTTTTCCCAAACAGCCTACCTTTTGTGGCGCGCATTTAAGCTTCGGATGCGTCCAAAACCTTATTTTCCTTTTCCATGGACCGGCAGATGAGAAGGTCTCCAAAGGTAATGAGGTATTTAACCGAGAGCTATGAGGTTAGGCGCTTTCGTTTTACTTTCCGAATTTAGCCCCCTGCGGAGTTTTCATTTCCGGCGAGACAATGGAGAGGGGTACTGCGGTCACGTCCGCGTATCAGCGCGGTATTATTCGAGTACTTAAATTGAAAAAAAGGAGCAGATTTGCGGGACAAAAGATTACGCGCGTCGCTCTTTTTAATGAGAGATTTCCTTTTCGTCCGGCCGCATTTCCCGAGACGTCGCAGGCTCCAAAGGCCTCCATTATTTTCGGAATGAAGTAGGCTCAGCGAATTTCCTTATTTCATAAATGTTATGATTTCGGAAGTATTGCACGATTCGAACGTACCCTTTCGGGCTGTACTTTTTCCGTGGAAAAAGGCGGATTTGCGTGTTTTGCGAAACTTTCCCGCTTTCCTTTTAAAGCTCCCGTCTCTATAGGTCGCGAATTATAGAACGTTACGAGAGGATATTCTTGAATTAGATAGCTAGACGAAAGTGTAGTGTGTATGAAGCTAAAGAATGGTAAACGCAGAAACTTTCTTTCTCACAATGCATGTTTAATTAATCAACATCCTAGCTGGGCTGAGGAAATAGCTTCCTTCAAATGTCCAACCTATTATGCAAACCCAAGTAGTGGAATAATCTTTGAGAAAAGTAAGATATTAATAGAAAATTATGTGTGGATTATAAGGAAAATCCTTTTTTTTAAAGGATTTTCCTGGCTGGCATACCCCTTTCAGGAAGGGGTATGCCAACTGTAGCAAATACTCATTGGGGGAAGCAGGAAGGGACGGAAGATTTAATGAGAGTTATAATTAGAGATGTAAGAATTCCACGTTTAAGATTATCCTCAGGAGGACGTTTGCCGTTCGTTGGAGATTTCGTAGTAAACTCCAGTCTTCCTTGAAGAATTACAAAAGAATAAGGACAAGCAATTGGTCGTCAAAGGGATGGGTTGTTTATTTCACAAAAATATACGAATTTTCCGTGTATTTTATCCAGGTTTTCGCAATTTCGAATTTATATGAATGATTCACCACTAATATAAGATTCTATGATCATTTTCCTTTCTTGTGACACTTGTCTCAATTTCTTAGGACATGATTGATAGTTTGTAATTTCATTTTGTAAAAGGAACAACTTCTGCAAGTCATGAAAGGTAATTTACTTGCATCTCTTATGGAAACGTATTATAGGCTCCTGGGTGCGAACCCGGGCCTTTACGGAGATGAGAATAGTTTTCCTCGGGGTTTCAGCAGCATAGGAACACAATGCAGTTTGAAAAGAACAAGACAACACTTATACTCGATACCACCGTATACCATATTTTATAAAATGACATAGGTTTCAACGCGTAGCGTCACACATGGCATCACGTCACACGCGTCACACATTTCATCATGAATAGCTACTACAAAGTCGAGGCCGAAGTAGTGGATTTTGTTCAATGTAGTATTACAGACCAAACGATGATATGATGGAGTACCTTCAATTCAGAAACGGACGAATTAATAAATGAAAAATGCTCATTCATATGTAGAAGAAATACAAGATGTATTCCTTTCCTCAAGATAAAAACATGAAAAATGAATCCAAAACGTACAGTCTGTTCCTAAAGAGTTATAGCTTGAAATATTTCATCGTTTCGCAATCATTAGGGGTTCCTTTGACGTTTAAATTCTTTATAGCTTGACATTCTCCGATGGTCTCTGCCAGATGGTGTACAAACACCGAGATCCCCAACTAATTGGACGACCTATTAGCATTCAAAATAAAAAGATTGGAATGGAGGAGCTGAACGATTGTCACGCTTTCTTATTTTATATTTATTTCTTCGAAATTCAACGGGGCATCAGGCAATTTTGAGGCTCTTTAAAAGTTCGATCTTTGAACTTACCATTTTCTAGATAAAAGTCCAAAATGGTTTTAATTCGCTACCTTAGAAGGCTTGCTTTGATTTTATCTTCTGTAGCATAATCAAAACATTTCGCTATGATATTGACTTTAAAGCTGATGAGTCATTCGGATATTAAATCAAGAAATATATAAAATCATAACTTTTAGGTAGGAAAATATTATGGAAATGAACTGATTGCGTTATAACGAGAAGAAATATTGTGTTTTGTGAAAGAATTTTTACAAATAAGTATCATCTTTCATCGTGTATAATGGATTGATAAAAAAACAGAATATAAAAAGATAACGTAAGACATGCATCATCATTGGGAGGATGGGAAGGAATATAAATATTGGGAGAATAAACTAAGACATATTTTACATGAAAGTAGTCAGAAAGAATAATACATTTGGAAGGAAAAATGTGCATATGATCACAGGCTGATTGTGATAAAAACAGTCAAATGCATGAAAGATGGTTCAAATGAGAGTTGAATTTAAAGAGTTTTGATTGATAATAAAAGACAGAAAATATAGTTCAAAGAAGAGGAAATTTCAAGAAATGCTGATTATTAGCAACGGAAAGATATCAATCATACGCCTAAATATATACTTGATTAAAACATTGGTTGAAATTTAGACAAAGGCGTGACATGAGAAATATGTGCATCGAAGCATTAAAGAATTACAATGATCTTCTTTTGTTAATAAATTGAGTATAGATTTTGGTAATATATTGAAGCTAGCGAAGATTATGAATCGATAAATGAAAAAGCAGTTAAATAAATCGAACGGAAAAGGTTTCTATTAATATAATGGAAATATTCGATATTTGTACATCGATGGCCGTTGCATGAATAGGACAAGAAATCAATACAATTCGCCGGGAGCCATTATTTGGGGTAAAGAATAAAAGTTGATTTTCACAAAGTTTAAAGGGTTCACAAAGTTTCGCTTTAAAGTAGTATTGATAGTAACTGGTAGTAGGTAAAAGTGATAAAATAGTTAAAATTGATAGTAAGTAATAGTACTAAAAGTAGTTAAAAGTAGTAGTTAACTAGTAGCAGTAGTTAAACTAGTAGTACTTAAACTAGTGGTAGTTAAACTAATAGTTGTTAAAGCATTGTTAAAGTGCTTCGACATCTTAGGTCATTTCGCACGTAGGCCCCCACCGGGAATCGAACGCAGGACCGCTTTCACCGAAGTCTAACGCGTTACCCACTTGCTTATTCGGGGGTCCAAACTGTGACTTTATCGTTGTAAAGTAAGTTATAAGAATAACATAAAGCATAAAAATATTTTGACAATAGATCAAACGCAGGTTTGTATGTATAACAACGATAGTTAAAATTATTCTGAAAGATGGAGGACCTTTTTTCTGCAAGTTTGCTAGTTATTTTGATTACATCGAATTTAAGTAACATTGTATATGTAACTCACGTTCGGAACTACGCAAATACCTTCGAAATGTTCACATTGAGATGAATTTCATCGCAGAAAATGAGATGTCGAATCCTGAGCTCGAGTAATTTGCAATGCAAAAATAATATCAGAGAGATCAAAGACTCAGAAGAATACGACATCAAGGACACGAGGAAGATATGTTTGAGGACTGCATTTGCGATTCTCATCTGTTTGAATGCCAGATACCATTGAGTGGGCATACACGATGATCAAAGGGCTAAAAAGCTGAATGGGCGAAAAAGCCAACGGAACGTGCTGTAGCGCTAGAAAATGTGCGTTCAGCCACATCAAAAATGTCAAGATCAGAGATTGGAGTCACGGTCACTTGAAATAGTGTAATTAAAAATAAGATGAATTGAATTTCTTTCAGGAGAATTTATGAAATGGTATTTATTGATTGAATTTCCACCCACGCAAAAACAGTGGCAGGTCCTTAATCGTACATAAGGCAATGAGAATGATGGGTTTCCGTAATGGATTATTTTGTTTCTTTGTATGTGACTAAGTAAATGCACTAAATGACAAAGCAAGGGATAATGGAATGAAAATAAACGTAAGTAAAACTAAAGTAATGAGATTCACTAAGGGAAAGGAGGCTAAGTTAACGGTCAGGGTAGATGGGGAAGAACTAGAACAGGTGGACAAATTCATGTACTAGGGTAATGTTCTATCTTGGGATGGGAGGTGTGGGGATGAGGTTCGAAAAAGAGTAGCATTGGTCAAGGAAGATTTTATGAAGCGAAGGGAATTAATGACAAACGGTCTCGATAAATGAATCAGGAAAAAATTGGTAAAATCCTTGATATGGAGTGTTTAGTTGTATGAGTGTGAAACATGGACCTTACAAAAGGGGACTTCAAAAGATTGGAGGCATTTGAGATGTGAGTGTGGCGTAGAATGTAAAAGGTGAGCTGGGTGGATAGAAAAACAAACATAGAGGTGCTAGGATTGGTTGGGGAGGAAAGGGTTTTAATTGAAGTAATTAAGCGCCGGCAGAAGAAATCGGTGGGCCAAATATTGAGAGGAGATGGATAGCTGAAGAGCGTGATTGAGGGTAGAATGCAGGGGAAGAGACATAGGGGAAGGCAAGGCAAAAGGTGTTAGATGAAATAAAAGGGGGAGTTAGTTATCAGTATCAGAATTTTATGTGAAGCATTTTCAGTTGTTATGACATATAGTACCGATCGAGAGAAACTGTGTTAATTCTTGATTATGATTAAAATTTTCAAAATTGATATCTAAGTTAAGTTTAAACATATTCCCCTATTTCGAACGAAAAATAGCTGTGCGAACTCCCACACTCTTTATCATCGACCAAAATGATCGTACATACCCCCTTCCGTTACTCTTATTCCAGTACTAAGGTTCTAGAGTAGGCAGAAATGGAATCCTTCACAGAGGATCTATAGTTAACCTATACTAATAACACCAATCCTTTAAAGCTGGGAAATTCTGGACATCAATCCAACCTTTGTAGGGATATCCTCCCCAAAGGAGCTTCCATACTGACTCCATGTCGGGTTCAGCGAGGGGTCCCAGCAGGGTATCGCATTAGTTCGACCCCAGATTCGCATGATCATATCTTCGTTACACGTGCACAAAGAAAATAAATAATTCGATAAATTCAAGTAAGGTCACCACGGCAAGGAAAAACAAATACACGCCTCAGTGAGCCAAATTGAAGATGTTTGGGCGGCTGATAAATCGAGTAACGGCCTTAACCAATCATTTGTAGCTCTGTAGCAGTATGTTCTCAATTTTAGACGCGAGCCTTTCATGTCATCGTGGAACGTATGAATGCTTGTTATGAATGCGCTGCGAGATCCTTTCGAATCCTGTCTCGAATAAGAGAATCATTACTTTCCGACGAAACAAACGCGACGAGGCCCTGATGCGGTTATTCGATGCACCGTCCTTCGCAGAAGTGCCTTTGATGCACGCCTTTCCAAACGGAAAGCGGAGACAATGGAATCGATGAAGTCGCTCGTGAAACGTACAGCATCAAAGAGCGCAGGTATGGAGCCGTGATATAATCTCGATGATTTGTACGGCGCTGGATGGAAGAAATGGGATCCTTTCGAGATTTTTGCGAAAGCTCGGAAGGTTGCGCGGTAAACAAGGTGAACTGTTAAGGAATTCGAAGAAACAGTCGATTTTACGACCTATGGGTAGAATAAGAAATCCATTTATTCACGAGTGAAATATTACGATAGTCTTCCATATCGTTTTTTTAAGTAATTTTTGCCATAGCTTGCGAATTTATAGCATTCATAATAAGAAATATATGCGATCTCAGGCTGAAAATGTTCCTGTCAAGTAAAGTGATTAATATTTCAAATTAAGTGTTTTAGTAAAATGTTCCTTTACGTATGAGAAATTATAAAAATCTCCCTTTGGTAAAAGTCAATATATAAAATCTAAATTTTACCTGATTAGAGTTGAATCGATCTCGATGAAATACAAGTTTGATTTTAGTAATAATAATTAATTTAATTCAACAGATAGAGATTTAAACGAGGAGAGGGTTAAATAATGCACGTTGAAAAGTTACACTGCAATATTTTAAAGCGAAATCATTGGTGTCTCATCCTCATTCTACAATAAAACGGCGATACTTTTCCAATGGAATGAGATATTAGTGATGTGATATGAGAGCAATTCCTGGATTTCAACTCCAAATTATTTCATATTCTATTAGAAACTGAACATTTCTCGGAAACCAATATTAAACGATCAAAAAAATCAGAATAATACCTCTCCCGACATATTTTATGAAGCTTATTGAATTTTCCATTCCTTATCGGATAATATTTCTGTAGATCACTAGTAGAGAATGATCTAATTCAATACATAACGTAAAAGCTTCGTCATGAAATTAAATCACCCCTAGCAGTTTTTATGATTCATTCCGAAATTAATAGAAATCGTTCCGAATACGTGAAAATGGTGGGATGATTAGTCCTGCGCAGGATGCCTTGGATAGTAAAACATAATAAGGGCATTGGGATTCCATTACATAGAAAATAACTGCACTCAAAGCCTTACATAGAAATGTAGCAAGAAATAAGAAACACGCTCCAGCGGTTTCATGCTATTGGATTAAAAGCAAACCTCGTTGACGCTGACAAAAAACATTAACCGTTGAAGTGCTGATAAGACGCTTCTATCCGCTTCACTTTCCTCACTCTGGAAGAATGGATTCGTTCCACACAAAACAGCACGTGTAAATGGTACTCTTCACGGTGGAAGAATAATTAAAAATTTCCTTTCAAATTCTTTCGCGATCCGATCCTCTGCGTCGCTTTATTAGATATCCATAATAGTTCTCTCCGTGGAAGAGAGAGGAAGACTGCACTTTCGGAAAAATTTCCGAGCTCGAACGCGATGAGGATGCAACTTTCGATCGATCCAAACGCGGTTTTCAAAAGGAAGGGAGTTGGCCGCGCGCGACGTTTAACATTATAAGGAAAATAAACGCAGTCATCCCTCGCAGTTGGCGTCGAGGCCGCACTTAACTAACGAAACAGGAAAAAAAGACGGCACCAGGGAGCGACTTTTTTGCCTCATCTTCGCCCGGCTCAATTGAATATCCCCTTTTCCTGGCAAACTTCGAACGTGCAATAACCATCATCCTTCGGCTACACATCCGCTTCCCCTACAAGGGAATTTAAAAACATAAAAAATGAGGAATTATTTTAAGTTCCGTTCCTGCCTCCGCGTATACGCCTGGGGTGTTTTATCGCACTCTTAAATCCTCCATAAAAGGGAAAGCAATGGAGAAAGGAGAAGGGAAATGTGCTTCCAGGGGATGGAGCCGAATCGGATGCGTCATTATGACGCTGTTAATTTTTCCTGAGTGCTTTCAAGTACGCGACGTTCGCATAAGCGTGAACACAAATTGCGACACATTTCACAAGACGTGCTCACGGAGCGTGAATAAAAACAGGCCCATCTCCCTTTGAGGAGCGCAAACATAAAAATTAGTCGCTCGTTTGTCTTTTTTCAATCTGAAGTAGACGTAATGAATGCGCTCGGCGAGGGGGAAAAAGTCATTCGGGTTTGATTTAGACGGCGAAAGATCGATCGGAAAATGCAGGATTTTTTTTCGACTGGGGGACTCAGCTGTTCTTAATCTTCTTCGGTAACGTTCGTCTTGACAGCTCGCTCGGATTTTTATGCGAATGACCTAATTTACTCCGATTCGTCACCATTTCGTAGGGGACCGGTGGAAAAAGTCCACGCGGAAAATTCTTTTGCGATATGTTTTCCTGAAAGTTTCCCGGAGCTCTGTCTGACGGTAACGAATGAATTTGTAGATTTTACTGGTAAAATTTTAGTAACCGCGTCAAACTATGCGATCATGCAGATATTTTTGTGTAGGAGTTGAAAAATCACAAAGCTTAACTGCTGAGTTGCTACCATCACTTGTAATCAATTAGTTAAACGTTCCAAATAAACTCCTACATTCTAAATTGATTGCTTAAATAATTTAAACGATTATTTTTCTATGAGAATTAGTGTAAATTATTTCAAATTTACACATTGATATTTGGATTGAATAGGTCGAAATATATTCTGGATTGTGTTTCGTATTCTTATAAGGAACATGATGATGTAGGAGGTTTTTCGCAGATCATTCTAGCTTGATTAAGATCTAATCGTCAAGTGACACCTTCATATATTTTAATTATGAAGAGATCAATTACGTTCCAATGAATGAATGAATCAGTAATAAAAAAAACACATTTATAAAATAATAATTATTAGTGTATTAAAAATACATAAAATCCACTGATTGCGTTTAAAAAATGTAATAAAAATACCACCCATGATTTCAATTGAATTTGAATTGAAAAAGAGTGGGCGCTAATCTCATTCATTTTACTTGATGGACCTAAATCACCTACAATAACGAGCTTCATCACATAAAATTATTTGAATATAGGAAATGGAATTAAAGAGTAAACATTAAAGTATTTTTATTTTTGAAATCTAGCATTTATGATACTATCTGTTTAATATTAAAACCGAAAAGTATAGAAACCAAAGGAATAAAGTACAGGTAATGACGAATTCCCATATTTTTTAGAACGTAATTTTATAGAAAATGGCATTATACTCCACCGAATCACTAAGCTGCGTATATGGGTTAAAATCTAATGGTATGCAGCAAAAATCGTTGAAAAAATCTAAATTAATTCATACATAGAGTACCAAATCCTTTAAATAAAGCAATTAGAAATATAATCTTGAAAAACTCCATGATTAAATAACTACTTAGTGGAGAATTACGCAGAGACAGACCGGCAAACACCTGCATCGTGAATTTTTCGCTACCGCTCAAATTCGATACGCAGATGCGAAAGATTTTATGGCCATTATATAAATATGAAACCCTTTCGGGTAAGTTTCCCAGACTTCATTCATGATCCACCAACTTCCCTTCTCGGTCCGTTTCCAGGACTTAGGATATGGCCATAACACCCCATTGCTTCCACCTGCACTCCTCAACTTCTTCGATGGTCCTCATAAGTGAATCACCATGGGAATCGAGGAGAGTTAGGGCAAGTATCGAAGTGTTGCGCCGTCGGACAGCACGCGTCCTACTTTCCCAACATTTCGATTGATATGCGCCTCCGTAAGGAGATCCCGGGAAAAAGTTTCTTTATATATCGGCCGAGGGCTTTTTCCTCCCGACGAAAGAGGATGTGTAGCGGAAAGCGTAAATGCTACGGGTACAACAACTTTATTCCCTCCGCCCATTTCTTCCTGTGTGCGCTAGACGTCTTTTCACGTCCGCAGAAAGTTTTTCCTGGGAACTCTTTGGGAGAGTTGTATGCCGAGGAAGGAACGTTTCTCGCTTGTTTTTATTTCGAAGCTGTAAAACGCACGAACAAGGCCGCGATTAGTTATGTCGCGGGAAAAATACGGTTTCCGATGATTCGAAACCTATTCGATGGCCTAAACAAAAAGTGTATTTCTTGCTAATCAATGATCTTGTGCCATTTCCTTGTTGAAAAAATGGAAATATAGGTAGAAATAATTTTTTTAGAAAGGATAAATGGAAAAACGAAACATTTCGTGGTATTGAAATTTGCAAGGGGAATTTCATCTCATTTTGCTTCCTAGGTTCTAAGTACGGTGCAGTTATGTTAAATAAAAGGCCGTACTATTTGAGTACAGATGAAGGATTGTGAGCCTTATTATTTTGAATAAGGTGTGACGCTTATTCCTACAAACTCATTATTGTATACATACATAAGGATTCAACCATTCGGTATAATCGTTTTCCCTTATATTCCCTATCCAGTTCTACTTCTGTTTCTTTGTAACTAATCACACTTTTTATACCATATAACACCTACTATCTTTGTCTTTCTCTCTGTCTTCTCCCAAACATTCCACCCTCGATTAATAATGTCTAATAAGTAAAAACGATGGATTCAATCATATTATCTTCGATCACACAAAGCTAATTCTAACTCTCGCTATCCCTATCACTGCATAATTCATTGTTCCATAATAGATAATTATTCAGTACACATCAGCCATATGTAAATTTATAGATAATTCCAACACCCATCCATAATATAGTAATATACTAATAGCAATAAGTTCGTAATGAAGGAAAAAATATCTTTTTAAACGGTAAGATCCAACCTCGAGAATGAATAAATAATAAATGGATCTATATCAAAATTTCACGACTAAAAAAAGGAATCCATAATCATTTTCCTTTCTTATGATACTTGTCTCAATTTCGTAGGACTATTGTTTCTAATTTAATTTTGTAAAAGAAACCACCTCTACAGGTAACGAAAAACTATTTTACGTACATTTCTTGTGGAAAAGTATGGGATAAATCATGATATCAATGTTAAACAATTGCCTTGGTCGTCAAAGGGATTGGTTGTTTAATTCCGAATAATTTTACGAATTTTCCGTTTATTTTACCCAAGTTCTCACAATTTCGAATTTATATGAATGATTCACGACTAAAATAAGTTTTTATGATCATTTTCCTTTCTTTAGACACTTGATTCGATTTCGTAGAACCATTGCTTCTTATTTAATTTAGTAAAAGAATCAATCTCTGTAGGTAACGAAAACCTATTTTACGTAAATTTCATATGGAATGGTTTTCTAACTGATTATCCCCGTGCATTTACATGAGATAACTCATGAAATCAACGTTCAACAATTTTCTTGGTCGTCAAAAGGAAAGGGTTGTTTATTTCCCAAACATTTTACAAGTTTTCCGTGTATTTTATCCAGGTTCTCGCAATTTCGAATTTATATGAATGATTCACCACTAATATAAGATTCTATGATAATTTTCCTTTCTTGTGACACTTGTCTCAATTTTGTAGGACATTATTGATAGTTTGTAATTTAATTTTGTAAAAGGAACAACCTCTGCAAGTCACGAAAGGTAATTTACGTACATCTCTTCTGGAAACGTATTATGGGCTCCTGGGTGCGAACCCGGGCCTTTACGGAGATGAGAATAGTTTTCCTCGGGGTTTCAGCAGCGTAGGAACACAATGCAGTTTGAAAAGAATAAGACAACATTTATACTCGTTACCACAGGATATTTCATAAAACGACCTACGTTTCGCCGCGTCGCATCATCTTCGAAACCTAGGGTTATTAAATATCCTGTGGTAACGAGTTTACTCGTAAGTGTTGTCTTATTCTTTTGATCATGAATAGCTATCACAAAGTCGAGGCCGAAGTAGTGGATTTTGTGACAATGCAGTTTGTTTCAGGTCTCTAAGTCGAGCCGTTTCCGAGATAAATAGGGGGACGGACAGACATTTGCTTTTTATATATATGATTTTAATCATTAATATATTTACAGCAGTAATACATACATTAATACTTTTTCAAAAGTAGCTGGGCATCGTAAGATATCGAGGAAACACTTAGAAGGAAAAATTAAAAAGAAGCTACACCTTACAATCATAAATCCACCTCAACTTAGGCAGAAAAAGTAGTTAAGTTAACTGCAACAGCAATTCTTCCACAATTTCATCTCAGTTTTACTTTAATGGGTTAAGTTGCAGAACTCAGCAATACCATAAACGTTAACAGTCGACCTTTTTCCAAGCTTCCTGATACAGTAAAAGAATTTTACTCAAAGGTAACACAAATACACAGATTAATATGTCCACACAAAATAATAATTGATTTATGCCACAGCAGTGTCATGGCAAACAAATATAAAAATTTGTTTTCATCAGCAGGCTTTCGTGTGCAATGAGTGTTTCACCAGAAGGTGTGAATTTTCATAAAAGAGAGTGCGAGAATTACGCAGATCAAAGCGACTTCACAGCGAGCGAGTTAAAAGATTCAGCGATCCTGGACGAATAGGTAAACGAATACAATTATAATAAAAGATCCATTAGGATTGCGGAGGGTCACTTCAGAACTTCCTTTCAGCTTGATGATAACGTCGAGAAATATACATGACCCAGAATTCAAATGCGCATTTGAAAATGCGGTCGAAATACTTGGAAAAGGGATTCGGGACGCTGAACTAATGAGGCGATGAGGGAACAAATTCAATACCTCGAGTCTTGAATGCCAACTTAAAGGGAGGACTTTTTCTTTTTCTAATGGTATTTTATACGATTTTTAAGTTTTTCAGGCTCTATATTAAAAACTTAGTACCTCAAATGTTGTCCTTTCATAGCTTCTTTTCTATTCGAAATAGGCAATTTTTCAATTCGTCAAAATTTTCTCTCTGGAAATTAATCGATTTTTTGGAATAAAGAAACTTATTTGAGTACTTTTAAGTGAACGACTGGAGTGGATGAGTTTGTTGCTCAGTTATATAGACTTCAAAAATTCAGTACAGCATGGCTATAAATGGTTGAATACGAAAACGTAGAATATTTGCGAAAGTAAGGACAAGAAAATGTACAGTCTTATTGAAAGTTTGCAGCCATCACTATAACTCTTTAAGGAAAATGTGCTTGTGAAACACAGATGTAAATACTTACTGTCGTAGGTGTTGAAATTCGCTAACTAGACTTTTTATTAATAGCACCAGTTTCTGGGCTTCCATTAGATTACAAATGACAAATATTCTAATTTTGTTGTGTTATACTAACTTCAAATCTCTCTATATCCCAATGGATTTCACTCAATATCTCATTCAATTTATAAAAAATAAAGGAAATGATTTCTAAGGGGTAGATAAAGATAAATATTTAAAATAGCAATGATATTGCTCTCTTTAAACACCAAAATGGTTTGATTCGTCTTCACCAGGAAAGTTTATCTTTGAAACTTATGCTTTCCTTTTCTTCCATAGGTATTTACGGTATGAAATGTTAAGCGTTCCGCATGAATCTCAATGCTAACAGCGCCAACTCTCACATATGAATGGCGATACACAATTTATCAACTCGCTGCGATTGCTTCGCACATATAAGAAAGATAAATTTCAAATAGTAATCTCTGATTGTAGTCCACACCTTCATCAACCTAATACACAAGAACAGTTTAAAGAGAGAGGTGACGCAGCGAAGGATAGAAGCGTATCGAAACAAATGAATTGTCTCTTCAGTGGAAGTCAACGAAGTGCGATGTAAAGATTAAAGAAACTCTGGTAGAAACGGTGTTGTCAAATCTCCAGGATAAATGACCTCAGATGGGCAAAATTAATGATTTCTAGGTTGCACAAAGGGTGACAGGAAGCAGCCGGAATGAAAACAGACGAAATATGAAAAGAAACATTTGCAAGTATAACGTGGAAGGTAGACAGGATGCGTAGGTGTGGAAGATTCACAGGGAAAAGACCTGACAGGTGTTACTGATAATACGGTATACGCATATTCAAAATTTGAAAGGGATAGCCCCTTGCGGTATCAGGTTTCTAAGTGCGAACATTATGATTCAATTTCAATTCGACCGAATCTATGCCGTCGTGGCTTATTGGAAATTTCCAAGAAAAGAAACTGCTCAGTTGGAAAGGGAAGTTTGCGTCATTTTTTTCCATCGGGTCATACGAGAGGCGGTCAATCCATGCAGACATATGCATGACAATGAACATGAAATTCACAGTATGTTCCTAGCACATTGGTGGAGATAGCAATAGAATGAAGGAGAGATGAATACGGAGGGAACATTTGGTTATCAGGAAACGCATCAGCATTGATTTACACCCAGAAATTAGATGACCATTGGTTATTTATTTTAAAAATTTGCAGTACATATACATTTTACATTAACTAATCGCAAAAATTGCCAATACTGAAAATAGTGTACGATAAATCACCTCTTAAAAGAAATAACATATAGTAACTTCCATAGCAGATATTAGATAACATATAATAACTTCCATAGCAGATAACGACCGGTTTCGTCAAAGTGTTGACATTTTCAGCCCTTCAGCAACCTTAAGATGCCTTTAAGTTGGCAGAGCCGGTCATTAAAAATCTGCTGTAGAAGTTAAAGCTTTGTTTCCTTTTAAAATGCGAGGTGTGAATTTTCACGAAGTTACGCTTCATATCAATTTTAAATTCAATTTCATATCAATCAAAATCATATCATTTTATGGGATATATATTTGGTAAGGTATTAAAATGTATCCATTTAATTCCTGAATCTTTAATTATCATTCACCAATATTTTATTCAATTGAATGCTTCATTTTTATGAAAAAACAAATTTCATATAAATCACTGCTGCTTTGCTGCTTTGGAAATATCGAGAAATTGAATACGTTAAAAGCAATACAAGAAAAAAATTATACATTGGAATTTTTTTAGGAATTTGTTAAATTAAGTTCCTTTTTGAATTAATTCACGAAGTAAAATTTTACTAAAATTCTAGTTTACACTAACATATCATCATAGACATTTTCGATATAGAAAAAACTTGCTTTTGGAAAAAATGTAAAATTTTTCCCGTCCGTATAAGACGTTGAATCATCGAATCGGAAAGAAATTCCGCATGAGTTCAGAAATCTTAACCACGATTGAAACATACTATGCTCGCCAAAAAAACTCCCTCCCGGAAATCAGTTAATGTCGTACTGCATCCTTCCATTTATTCTCCGCGTGTACGGGAAAGCCATTAATCAAACGCTCTTCGCGTTAAAGTCAGATATCTTCGTATGCATGCATTGAAACCATTTCTTACGAGAAAAATAAGCATCGCTCGACGTATATCTCCGAAGTGAAAAATTGAGCCATAAACACCGTCCCTCCATTCCCATTTCAGGCGTGATCTATGAATCGCCGTCTACTACGAAGGATCAATGAGCCGATGATCCTTTGCTCGCGTTGCGTGTCGCGCAAAATAGCCACGCGATGCTACACGCCGCGATGCCTTATTAAGTTTTAGGGTTTGGGTCAACGAACCGATGAAAAATTCGCCCACGTCTGAAGAACTTGTTATTATGTGCGTCTCATCCCATTCACCCGGCGCTAATAGTTATTTGAAAAGGTAAGCTGCCAGTTGTGGAAGTTTATTTGAAAAGGATGGAGTCACGACGGTGTTTCGCGTGGGTTTCTCGTCGCCTGAGGGGTATTATGTCCGCATGACGCCCGAATGGGAACAGAAGTCGGCGCGCGACTCTAATTTATCGCGCATTTGACCCGAACGTCTTGCTATAGAGTGTCTTAATTTGGCTGCCGAACAGGAACTATTTTCCTGTAACCATATCTACTAACATGTGAATGGAATATTTTATATTTGTCTTTGGCAGAGGATAGAGAGTGCATGATTCATTTACTTTTCTCTCAACTTTGTTCGTGGCTGTAATAATATGGAAGCTACGAGGTATGAGTGTTTCCTATTGCTAGCCTTTATTTCTATCGCTTGTAGGGTCGGCTGATAATTCTTGATATAAGTAAGTAAGTATAGTAAGTGTGGCGATGATGAAGGTGATTTTTTTTGTCTAATTTTTATGTACGGATGCTTTGGTATGAGAGCTGCAGATTTCCGTTTGGTTACTGCATATTGAGAATCATGTTAAATGTCTTCGTAGCGTTCATGTGTCAACCTCAATCCTCATCTAAAATGGCCGCCTCATTCCCCCCTCAAAACTTTGGGTAACTTTAGAAAGAAAATCTAACTTATAAAATGCAACGCGTAAGCACGTATAGTTCAAATGCTCATCTAGATGGCAAGCAAGCTACCATATACCTTCTCCAGTAACTGACAGATGTTGTGGGCGTAATCATTTTTCATAATATACGTAAACGTTTCCAAAAAGTAAATGAAATTGAAATAGCTCCAACGAATTCTCAAAGAGATTTTTAAGTTACTTTTTGAGTCAAGCGTTACATTTATTTTAAAAGTTATTTGTTTATAAATAAAACCTATCGTACACTTTCACAGCAAAATTTATTTTTGTGACATGTTTGGCTTGTGAGTCAGCATATTTGGATATGAAAATTAAAAAATAAATTATCATTGCCAGATGATGCTTGCTCACTAGCGAAATATGTCGCAAAAATAAATTCTGCAATGGAAGTGTACGAGAGGTTATATTTCCATTGTTTTGAGCTTCCATGAAGTCACGTCTTCGCACATTGAGTTTAGATTGGTATCATTTGGCCTATTTTGACACTTTTCCGTCTGCGTAGATAAAATTCTAAACCTAACTGTACGTACTAAAGATTCATAGATGCTTCATAGATATTGAATTATGTTTTATTTAGATAAAATTACCGTACTGCAAATATCTGTATCATATTATACAGAAATTGTCGAAATTATACATAAGGATGATAGTTTCCATCCTGTAAGGAGAGACTCCAATGTCTCCAATCCAACTACTTGTGAGAGTAGAAACATACTTATTTTAAGCAACATCGAGAATATGAAAGAGATTTATGGTACATACATGTGTGCAAATACCGGAGTGGGACGTTATGAGTTATTACGGAAGCGTGAATGTTTATAGATAAGAGTCAAAAATAGGATACGCGTGACAGCGCATATTATTTGATAAATATTTTGTTTCCGGAGAAGGATCTGCAAAGGTCATCGAGCTGAGCACTTCAGAATAAGAGCGTCTTCAAAGAGACCATTACATAATATTTACGAGACCGAGAAAGAGCGAGACGGTTTTCCATCTTTCAGTTTGTGTATTAAACTCGGATGGGGAGAGAAATACGAGTATAGAAAGAGCTGCAAAGAAGTCAAAATACTCTTTGTTTAGTCTGAATTCTCTCTCTCACTCATTACTTTTCATCTGCTGCATTAATATATCTGCCTAAAAGCTTCTCACTCCGAGTAATTATTCATGGAATTAATTCGCACCAGCAAGTCTCACAGTAATTCGGCACGAGGTGGTACAGGGTGACGTAAGAAAAGATTTAATTTAATGGGTTATAATTTCAAAATCTCCAAAAACTTCTTTACCTCGTTTATAATAATAGTCTTTAGAGTAAAAATAAAGGACTGTTAAAGAATATTATATTCAATATAATCAACGGCCGTGGATTAAATATCCGTTACAATTTACTTAATTCGGTCATCAGTTGCGCCAGAAGATAACGATGATTCAGAACAAGCTGTATTGCAAGTCAACTTATCGTAGAGAAGTATCAGTAGCTCAATTAATAAGATAGTATACTAGCATATTTATCATATAGTTTTTAGCTGGGCTCCCGGATACGATTCCCGGTAGAAGTCCAGATATGCGAAATGACCTCAGCTTCGGAATCACTTTTAAGTATACTACAAGGTTTTAGCTACAATTAAAGTTGAAGAGTTATTAACGTATTCATTTCAATTTTTATTTTATTGGATGAATAAGCGTAGGTATCATTGAAATTGCCAATCAGTATTCTATATTACTTATTAGATTTCAAAAGCATACCTAAATGCAAATACCAAAGCTAACACCATAAAATTGCATTGCTAATGTCTTCCTTCACAACAAAAATTTCTTTCTGATGGGATTAATTGCATTTTCTATTCGCATTTTTGCTTGCTTTGAGTGATTTTCAAACTTTTAAGCGCCGAGTTTCATATATTATCTCGTAGGATTGCACCGAGTAACAGTGCATGAAGGAAAGTTTGATGTTATTTCAACTGCTTTGATTCGATTGAACTAAACACTATATTTGTGAAAATTATATCGATAGGTAAAGCATTTGCTTAGAGTGTGGAAGAGCAGAGCTTTTCCTGAACTTACCAGATTTAACTTTGGGCAGATTAACTTTGGGCAGACTTATTTTTGAGTAAATCATCATACATAAATATCATAAAACGATATGAACGGCTAAATGAATTGATGAATCAGTCCACTAAAGTCCACTCGATCGCCGAATCGTCAAAATCCCTTTTTTTAGATTAACGGTTAAAATAGATTGCGGATGCAAAGCTTTCGGTGGTCTCGTTTCTCTTCCAAATGGTTCTAGCAATCTGTAGGATGAATGCTATATAAATTCACGAGTAGCAAAGTTACCCTTCCATAGTAATGAAATACTGGATGTTTCTGCGACAGAACGAGCATTACTAAATGGCGGAATAATGCCGTTATTGAGTTCCGTGTTCCAGTTCCTTCGTGCGTGCAGTTTGCAAATTTTTCGTTTCAGCGTGGGCATAAAAAGTACTCGAAGCGTAATTTTTTCAGCAAACGCGAATCATTACGCTCAAATTGACTGCAGAATATAAAGAACACTCAGTAAATCCCACAAAAGAAAATATTACGAGCCATTTACGGAACTTCCAAGGACTGTAGAAATGGCAAATCTGGTCATCATTAGAACATGGCGGTAAAGAATTCCGATGGCGGTAATTAGCAGGTAATTTAGCATCCGTTTTGAAAGAGGGACTTAGAAGTTGGAAACATTGAGGTCCGCTCCGCTATTGAAGCACAGAACAAGGCTATGAAGCGCTAATTGAAAGTCAAGGGGAGGAATTAGAAGCAGGGAACCATATGGTGCGGAAATATACTGGTCCATCCGAAAGGAGAAAGAAGCCACGCTCCTGCCAAGCCTTCACTTCGGGCGCCGCGGCGTGAGAAGCAAACAAAATGAAAGGTCGAAACTGAAGGGAAAAGAAAAATAATTAATGTCTGTATATTTTTGCGCGTGTTCCTCGTCTAGAGACTTCGCTAATTTGTTGCAAGTGTGAACGAATCTTTCGTAATTTGAATTTCTACCAATCCCATTTGCAAACCAAACTCGATTAGCTTATTAAGATAGAATGGATGTACATTAGCTAATCTTCTTGGGATAACTTTAAAATTTGTGCGATTTTTGGGAGCCATTCTATCACCAACAGGTGAAAGGAAAACGCAAATTAATTTGTCGCTAATAATTGATTTAATTGTCGAATTACTTTGCAAGTCAAACTCCATTGAAATCATGAAAGTTTCTTTCACCGGTTTTCATTAAAATACGCTATGGACAGACATCAGTAATAGCGTAGTTTTCTAAAATTATATTCTTACATTTTTCATATTAAATTTATGGCTCCATGAGAAAATTAGCCAATCGGTCGTCTTCGTGGATAGTGTGACATATATGTGAATCTCTTAATTTCAGATAAATGCTAAAATAGAATTTATTTTTGTAGCTAACAAATAATGTTATGTTATAATTAAACATTTATTTTACAACCATAACCTCTCAAAGAAAGAACCGGCTAGCTGCTATGATTATGATGACCTCAACAGCATATTCTGCAAGGGCTCCTCTCATCTAAGTTTTTCGGGTTGTAAGGATACTTTTAATTCACAGTCAATGATGGTTGATGCTTGTAGAGTTACTTGCAGTATCTTAACGCTTAATCCGTCATGAAAGGTTTTCTTATTTCATTAATAGCATGCCCTTGTCGGCAGGTTACCATTTTTCCGTTAAATATTCTAATACAAGTTTAAATGTATATACATTGCAAACTTTTATTCCTTAGACCGACCGTTAATATTCAATATTACGCATGTGGAGTTTTTAGAAGCAAATCTTTTCCATTATCTCAAAGTAAATGCGATTAATTTCACCTATAGCACAAACTATAATGGAAGAACTGTGCAATACATTCGAACAAGTGGGTTATTTTATGAACTTTACTTACAGCATCGTAGCTAGCGAGATAGTCATTGAGCCAATCATGCTGTGGTTTTAAAAGGATGGCGTTTTTGTCACGATTTCAATTTCAGCAAAAACTTTAATCCATTTCTGGCTTGTTTACGTAAGCCTCTTAGAGAAGCTAATCCAATTCCACAGCGCCTCAGCTCTAAACGCCTGCATATGCTTTGAATCTCAATTCCTCAGATTAGGTTGTATTGTTTCGTCTTTACTAGAGGCTGACATTTCTGCTCACTTATACCGGGAAGTGCAGATAATGTTTGTCATGTTCGAATCACGTAATGTTTTCATCAAAGTTGTAGATAATTTACTTCGTTGCGAATGAGAAAAGTTTTAGAAAATAGTTAGCGATAAAAGGTTCATTTACACAAAAGCACCAATGCACCAGAGCTGCAGCAGTTTTATCACTTTGCTAAAGTTTGGGTAGGTTCTGCTACATTATTACGGCATAAGTAAAATGAATTTCCTCTAATTAGCCGTAAATTTACACATGCTGATATAAAGATATAGACGTCGATACTGCCGAACCTAGATTTTTCATTTAATGTTCTAGGAGATATTTGCATTGGTTGTGATTGGGAATTTGAGACGAAGTAACAGGAGCATCAGTTTACCTCTGCTTGAAGTTTATCAATATAATAAATAAATTCAGGAAAATTGATATAGTAATAGGTAATTTTGAGTTAAATATTATGTGAAGTGTAAAGTTTATTTTAACTTGTGGAATAAAAAATAAAAGATTTGTCGTTTTTGAAAATTTCACAACGCCCTCCTTCGTTATGTAACGGAATAAATTCAAATGTTTAAATACAAATAGCTAACCACAGCGATATTTGGAAGGAATTATTAAAACTTATATTCAAAATAATAAACAATGATTAACAGTGTCCACAGAAACATATAGACTGGCGACCGGTTTTGAGGATGCTACCACATCATCAGGTTTAGTTTAAGCCTGGAGATGAGATTTACCTTCGACAGCATGCCCTATACAAAAAGTAGGAAACCTGCGACCTTCAGGCCAAGTGTGGGCCTTTTAGGCGTTTATTTAGACCTTTTAGTTATTTCCTGAAACTATCTGTATTTAAAGAATTTTGTTTTCTAATCTTGCTAATGACGCCAAATAAAAAATGTTCACACACAGTTTACTCAGCGGATGAACTCGTTTCATATGAGACCGAATGCTAAATGTGACCTTCTGATGGGGAAAGATTCCCCACCCCGGTCCTGGTTGGAAATTGGATTTTACGGATTTTAATATGAACTGAACGAGATGAATATCTCACAGAAATACTTCGACAACATTTTAATTTTCACTATTTAACCCAATCATCTAACTTAAAACAAACAAACATTGAAAAAATATAATACTTTCCATCCATTTTTCAAATAGTTTACCGTAACCGTGCACTTTTGCATTGATAATTTCTGATGGCGCATCAATGAATGGACGTTCAAAGCTTACCGATTAGTTTGGATGGTGTTAATAATACATTAGAATTATATAAATGATGCTGCGGTATTGATTCTTATTGCTGCAACTAGGTTACAAGTTAAAAATAATATTCCTATGAAATTTAAATTATAATTCTTTCAACTCTAGACAAAGGATGTATGATTTGGAAGCCTTTGAAAGGGTGTTGCCGACCAGTCGATTACAAGGTGTTTTCCGCGCTTACCTCAATTCTTGTAGGCTCTCTGTAGATGTGTGTTTACTTCTATTACGCTTTCGAGAGATGAGATACGCTTCGAGAACTTCCATAACCTTTCCTAGTCTGGATAAATTGTATCAGTTACGTTTCGAAGGGAAAACTGGCAAAATTATTTATCGCATTAGAACTCTCTGGTGGAAACCTTATAAAGACAACTTAGCTGCCAGAATAAGCTCAATATCGGTTATTTGGCATCTTCTAACCCCAACAATTTCGATACATTTGTCAATACAGCTCGATCTCTCTTTAAAAGGATGGATTACATGCCTCTCGTATACGAAACCTCGACTTAGACTATAATAACTCGCATCATATGTGGAGTATTTTATTAATTCATAATTTATGAGTAACACATCAAGTTGTAGAATGATCAAACATTGGGTTCACTTTCGGACTAACCTTCACCATATTTCCCAAACTTAAGATCCTATATCCTAACTGAAACCTTCTTCGACATCATATACGACTAAACCACTAGGGCCATCCTTAAAAAAGAACAATGGAACCCACCGAATTATTCAAATCGTCAGAATTGCTCCATTCGCTATGGAAAAGGTCGACAGCGAGCATAATCGATAAAATCTCCCTTTCTCATGGGCGTCGCATTGCTCCGTGACTAAATATCCCCGAGGGTCGGTCTGACCTTTACAAAATTAGCAATGAAAACCCACAAGAATAAATGTAATCGCATCGGAAAAAGTTATTTATCGGGGCAGACACCAACAGGCTCTTTCAGAAAGGACTAACTTTTGCTCCCCGCTGTGAAACTAAAGAGAAATATTTTGCTTGGCTGGTCATTCGGCAAGGAAAAGACCGCCACCTGTTAACGGAGTAATGGTCACATTCTGTTCCGTGCAGCGCCGCTCACGGAGAAGATTAGACCATATCGCGTGCGAAAGCTATCAGAAACTTCCATAATTCGTTTCAAGAGACTGACAGATTCGTGATTTCGGCATTTCACCCGATACAATTCTGTTCCTATGGTTATACCACTAATATGTATACTTGAGTTAAAGGTTAAATTTTAAAATTTAGACAATCGTTGAAAAGAGAAGTTCATTTAATAGTTACGCAATGATAAATAAAATGAGAGAGAATTAAGAATTGTAGAATGAAACAAAAAACCGAAGTGTGACTAAAAAAATACCCCCCACAAAATGTGGTAGCCACAACTGGAAAGTGCCCATTAAGAAGTGTTTAAAAAGTAAACATAGGAAGCCTATATTAAGAAAATATGAAATATATAAGAGGCCTCTGATAGAAAGCCAATGCATAGCGGAAATTTCATATTTTGTAACTGGCGAGTTAGAGCAAATCTGAACTAATTTGAAACTTTTGGTGGGTTAGTGTTACTGAGGATGGCATTAATTATAATAAAATAGTTCTAAATTAAGGGCTCGTAGCTAATTGGGGCTTACTTTAAACTACAGACTTTATGAATGCTTTATATTTACATATTCATTATATATAGAAGATTTATAGAGAAGTTCCAAATCTGTATCTTCAGAATGGCTGAATATGTATAATCGTCGAAAGAAACGGTTAATACTATAATATTAAACCATAGTTTCGAAAGAAAACATCATTCAAATAATAAATAAATAATTTTTTGAAGATTAAAAAGATTTATGTTCCTAATTAGACCATGGTAGTGAAAACAAATTTTTACGATGATTAAAATTGTATGGAACTAGATAATACTGACCTCTATCAATAGGCCAGAAACAAACCATTTAAACCAATCAGAAAAGTAGTAATATTCGGTATTACGACAACTTTATTTCATGCAATAATTAACATCGACGGCGTCATGTATCCCAGTAGGGCCACTTTGCTTATTTGATGGTAGAGAGAACTAATACCATTGATTAAACCGAAGTTCAGGGCCATTTGTTTTTGTCCAGCAAGACCATTATTCACCTGTTACTATCGTTAACCATTTTCCAGTTAGAGGTTGAGTTATCACAGAAGTTGGACCCTGTAAATTATTCAAAAGCTCCTCATATCCATGGTGGGAAAGATATATGAGGTCCTCATGAGGAACCAGAGATATGTACCGCTAGGAAAGTGATCGTAAGTGCGGCCAATTAATTGCTTACGCTATGATATAATTCGCATACAGATGTGTGATGTTACCATTATGAAAAGAGAAATATTGCGTGGTGTATTAAGACGGATAAACTTTGAAAATTTTCGTAAATCATTCTATACCTCTCTATAAATGTTATCCAAATTTGGACCGAATTTAATTGATAAAATTATAATTTTCATGAAGTATTATTTTTATTTATTTTAGGCAGTTGTTTCTATATACATTCTCGCATTATTTTAAATGAACTCGACAAATTTAATATAAAAATCAAGTTTATTATCAGGATCTCGTTAAATACTGATCAAACCTAGTTCCGTAAGGAAGGATAGGAATTGTAACTTTTATAAAGCAACACACTGTCGTAAATAACCTATTGGGGGTATTCACCCCATTTTAAAATTATATAAAGGTTAACCTATCCAAATATATAAGGATATAAAATTCCTATTAACGGAAACAGTATCAATTCCGATAAAGAGATCCAGCACGCCGCCAGAGTTTCACCCGCTTCCTACCAGAACGAGAGGCGAATGGTTTCAATCAGGAATTAGAGGGATAGATATATTGGTTCTAACTAGCGGACCGACTGGCTTCCTTCCAGCCCTTGCTGTCTTCGCACAGATAAATCTCCTTCCTTCGCCGAAACCCCCGTCATTGACACGAAAACACCCCAGTGGGAGAAAAAACCCGTCATCTCCCAACTCCATCAATATTCATACCCGCGATATGAAAGATATTTCACTTGTTCCTTCACTTTTGCACGGAACGGAGGTTAGGAATCCGCTTTTAAATTTAGAGAGTGGGTTTTGGATACGAAAAAAGGTGGACTCCCCCTCGAAGGCAGGAATAAACCCGTGACGGCTAATCTATATACTTCGAGGAGACGAGACCTGTTGAAAGGGGAGCGGACCTTACTTGTGATAAAGCACTCTGTGGAGGGCCTCCTTCTTCCTTTTCCTCCGGTGCAATGATTGCCAAACCAACCCTTCCCGGGCCCCACCCGCCAAACCAACCCTCCCTGGCCCACGTGACCTCAACCACTCCAATTAAGGCATTTGCGCCCGAGTGTATAGCGGTCTGTCGGGTCGAAGTAAGAGAGGGAAATGGGGAATGAGATAGAGAGAAATGAGGAAGATAAAGGGAAAAAGGGCGTGGGACGGAGGTAGAAATGTGAATTTATTTCCAGGCCGGAATTGATATCGCAAATTCCCTTGTTATCCTGTTGGAACAGGAACGAAAGGGAAAGATACTGTCGAATTGAACAATTTCTGCGTGTTCATTTTCTCAGGGAAACGTCTCGTTTAATCGATAAATGTATCAATCTAAAAGAGCGGTGATGGGACGATAACGAAATGTTGTTACCGCATGTTTTGCATCACGAAAGAAATATCAACGCGACAGTTATTGGTAGCAATGGGGGTTTATTGAGAAGCTGCGGAGTAACGAAAACTGTTTAAAAAAAGGCTATACAGGATGATAACAGTCGCATAACCTCTTAAACAACATAGTTCTAGCAGGACTTAAGAAAAGACCCCTTAGTTACTAGATGCGAGTCACTATGTGAAGTTTGATACGAATTTTGCGCATATCAATAATGTTCACAAAATGCTTAACATTTAGCATTAATATTGATTATCTACATAGAGCACTAAAAATATTTTATCAGAATAAATTTCATTAACAGTTTCATGTATGTATGATGACTTGGCAACCAACCAAATTGATTTTCTTTTCTGTTACGTTTTTGCATTTTATCTTATTTTAAACTTGTTATCTTATATATATTGTTATCTTATCTTATATATCTTCTTTTATCTTTACTTTATTTGAGCTTATCTTATTTGAATCTGGCGCATTCATTATGTTTATTTAATAAATCTACTTAGTGGGTCCTGCTTGTTTTGGTTAAATAAATAAATGCAATGTATATTCAGCGAAAGTTGAAAACTCCTTGTGATTTCGATTTAACAATGTAAAATGAACTCGGTAAAATTAAATGAAACTTAAAATTAGGCACGCATACAATTCAGAAGAATCATTTTTAAAGGTCGCAGTTAGACTAATAAACGAAAATTCAACACGTGGGAAGTTAGCCGGTGACATAACACGCGATTAATTGAAAACAATCTAACAGCTGGGGGGTCTTTTGGTAGAGGCCACCGTAACTAAGAAGGGAGATTAGTAAAGGGGATGGAAAAACGAAGATAAAGGAGGATTAAGGATGGGGCAAAGGGGAACGACTGCAAAAAAGGCGGGAGATGCGATATGTAAATAGTCAGACAATCGAAAGGCTGCGATTCTTGTTAATATGTAAAGGGTACCCCTCTTGTAACCTCCGGTATTATTTTTCCTTCAATGGATGGGAGGGGAACGGCTCTTGCGGAAAATTTGAAGGGGTTTCTTTGTGGCAGAAGCATCTGCTGAAAGAAGATAATGAGAAAGTGGGTTGGGCATAGGTTTTGCGTTGGGGAGATGCGAAGAGGGTGGACGGCGGAGAACGAATCGAGCAGAACGCAGTCCTTGATTGAAAAAAAGAATCGCCGGTTCAAGTCGTCGGAAAACAGATCCTCTCCAACGCAGGGCCTTGCAAATGAATGGGTGGCGACAAAAACAACACAGTTCGATATGATTCAAATCGGGTCGTCGAGAGACTGTTGCTATCGAGTGTCATGTTTAAATATCATGTTGGAATTTTCGTGAGTCAATACAGAAATGTCGGTCTGCAACCTTGTAACGTAACATCATGAGGAAAATAACACTTTTTGAAGATTAACTGGTGTATGTTGTTTTTATGACAATAGATGCAATGCGTGTGAAAGTAATTGACCAAAATACTTCTGTAAAACATTTACTTCAGTTTGTTTGATTAGATTTGATTAGATTATATTATAGATTAGTATAATTAACGAGTTAACGAAATTATATTAAACCGAAGAGTTTTATTTATTAAATTCGTTATATTCTCAGGTAATTTTGGGCGGAATTCGTTCAGCATGTGCTCATACGTCTTGTGGCCTAAGGAAAGTCACTGTGAGCACGATTTACAAAGATTATACTTGAAAATAACGCAGCGACAAAGGTTTGGAATCTAAACTGACTAAAATTTAAGGTAAGACAAATATTTTGCTTCCAAGTGAAATTATCAAAATTTAGGATGAAATCCTTTCCGAAAACCAAAATTAATTCATCTAAGTAAGGTTCATATTTCTCATTCATCACTCCTCTGAGCTAAAGGTTTCTTTCTTTGTTTGAGTGATATGACATTACCGTGCAAATCTACTGTTATTTTTACAGACAGTAGCCAAGTAACAATGTATTCAACAACCTTAAGGAAGTTATTTGGCATACACGTTAGATGAGTGAATTTTAAGTATCACTAGAAGTAACTGCACAGAATATTTCATGGCTTTTGTCCGGAGAACGGCGAGAAGCAATCATTTTTAAGAAAAATTCCTTCGCATGATGGATCTTCAAAGGAACACTGCGATTTTCAGGAATTAAGAAAGTAAAAAATATCAATCCTGTTAGAATTGGAACAAATAGGGTATCATATCATCACCAAGTATGCTAAATCAGTCCATTATTCATATCTGAGCACGATACTAAAAATACCACTTGTTAGCACTTATTTAGATTTAATTTCCTTTACTTTTGACTGTTTTGAAAACCGTCGGATAAGGCTCAGGGGATTCTGAAAATGTTTACTAATAATTGCATATTATTTAATTAGCAATGCAATATTGGCACGATATTGCACATTTAAGAATCTCATTCAACATTTTTAACGTAACTAGGGATCATTTACGTATTTTTATCAGAACTACGCCAAAATGAATAAGATAAAGCTCCTAAAAAAAGTTCATTCCTAAAAATTTTGGAGTTTGCTAAATTCAACTGATATATTACCGTCCCCTAGAGCAAATAATTAAGCTTCTTAAGGGGTGTGAACTACAGAAAGCAAGGAAGTTTACGCTGACATTTCACAGGCAAGAATCTATGCGTTAATTTATCATGGCTTAATCATAGCTGCTGACCTTCATGCAAGCCCACTCAGACAAAGAGAAGCAAAAAATACTGCGGACATCCATCGAACGGTAACGTATGAAACCAATCATCCAAATTACAGAATCCTTTCCTGTGCCACTCCTTAGTCACGGTGTGAGTCACGGATAAAAAGACCCCTCCGCAAATATCCATCAAACAATGAGTCGGAGCGCTGTATGGGATAAAAGCATAGAAATCGACTTCGCCAGGATTGAAAGTGCCCGGGTATAGGCAGTAATAAAGACGGGGAGTTGCGTTACGGAAGGTTTTGTACGGCTGTAAAGTGGGAGGGGGAATTAGCGAAAGGCTAGGGCAGTAGAAAGGATGGATGCGGGTCGGAATGGGTTTTGGGCGGAGGCTAAACTTCTCCCTTCTCTCCTGTTCTGGCTGAGTGGGTGATGACAGTCTCAAGTTTACGCCCTTTCTCAACCCACTCCCCCTTTATTTCCCCATTCCCTGAGCCATGCATTCATTCATCTTCCCCAACTCCCGCTCTCTCCGATATGCATAAACCCGCCATCCGTCATCCAAGTCCCATTAGGGAGAGAAACGTGTTCTGTAATGACCGTTTGGGACCCGAGGAAGGCTCCGCAACCTGTGCCCCGCGGAATATTGCAAGGACGCAAAAAGACACATTTTTTCATTAAAGTCTTCTGAGGTGCGCACGCTCGAGCTATATTTCAATTGTCTGTTTTATGCTCAAAAGTTGGAGTTTTATGAGGTAAAGGATTGAGTTGAGAGGTGAGGTTTCTGAGGTTGGGAGGACGCGAGTGTACGTGCCGGGGCCAGTTTTTCCGCAGGAGGTTGGTTCTCAGCGGTGAGAGGGCGCTTCGATGGTTAAAGTCGGAGGATTGTATTGGCGCTCGGATTTCCTAATCTTGCGCTTAATTTTGGAGAATTTGGGTAGGCTGATCCTAGGGTGTAGTTGCGTCGCGGAGTTGTTGTTTAATACTCCGCGTGAAGAAGAGATAATGCCGAACAGGGTATCTTTAAGATTGAAGATGAAGTGCTTTTGGGTCGGCATTGGCGTCCTTCAGAAAGGTCTACTGAAAGCTTATACAGTGATATCTCGGCTAACGAGTGAACATGCTTACGAATTTTTCGGTTAATGAAGATTTTTTTCGAAGTTTTTCGGACTCGGCTAACAATTGTTCTTGTGGTTGCGCTCGCTAATATAAAGAAGCAAATGTAAATGATCGGCCATTTCAGTATTTTAACACATCGCATAGGGGACACCCACCAACCCAAATTTTCTTTATGTTAGACAGTGAGAAGGGAGACAACTAATAACGTTACGTTTCGGCTAAAGAAGTTATGGGCTAACGAATTTCGGAATGAATTATCTTCATTAACCAATGTATCACAGCATAAACTTGTACCCACGTGTAGGACGTTACATAATTAGTGACGTGTTCTTAAAAACTAATCCAAATATCGCAGCAAGTTTCACGCCTGGGAATATTTTGGGTCCACCAACATATGTAAACGACAAGTAATGGTATTAAACAGGAAATCTTTTCCAAAAAGTCTATCATAGCTATTTTTCTACAGATCAAGCTCAATAATAATAAAATTACGATATACTGTTTTGTATTTAATGATTACCAAGGCCCGTCAAAGTTTCGAGATCGAATAAATAAGGATAAAAGTAGTTAAATGCTGGAAACAAATGCGTCCGTGTTTTCATAAATGGCAGGCAGAGCAAAGAAGGTCAACATATATCTTTTGTTAACTGAAAAATATGAAATGAAGTTCAAATTTTCACAGGTTTCGACAAAAAAAAAAAGAAATGAGAAAAATCAATGTCTAAAAATTAAAATATATATTTAATTTGCAAGGAACTTGATTGTATTACAAAATTATTTTTTGTGGCTTGTAATGTGATTCTTACCACTTGCGATACTACTTAAGACACTTTACCACTTACGCTAAGTTACCATTTACCCACCAAGTAAAGTTTATTCTGCTGCGGAGAAAGCATTCTCCTTGTGATAAACAGGTGGAATAATAGATAGAAGCAAAAGTAATTTGAATACCTCTTTAGTAGAACATAAAAGTTGCAAAACACTGCAAGAAAAACGTACTCATAACAGACATTTATGAACGACCATAGCCATATTGCAATATATATGTATCAATTGATGGCAAATGGCAATTAATTCCTTTAGGCCCTTTGTGTTGCGGCCGACGTTGATAACCACCGCATTGAGCCACTAATAGCAATTATGGTTGTAGTTAATATCGATTCAACTCTCTGTCCCAGGCGTCTGATCAATCCGAACTAATCTAAGCCGGGAGGAACGACCGATGATGACTCGTTATCGGATATGATTTCGAATCCTCTCCTCTTATAAACTGATTATCTATACGTCGTCGCATGTTGAGCTATGTATGATCCTGTTTGGAATACAAACTTTACGTATTAAGCTTTCGGGAAGATAGGATCATAAGCCAATCGGAATGGGATGATTTGAGAACCTAAGGACGCTATCTTGATCACTCCCGCGGATGATGTCATCACGTCTATATCAGTCGCTGATGAAATCATCAAATAAGTCTCGTTCATGTGGATACGTAATTAGATTCCTATCTTTGTCTGTGGTTATAAATATTTCCTTCGAAAATAATTTTCTATTCATTCATTTGTGAGTTAGACGGATGTTACCAATCGTCGTTAAGTTGAGATGCCCCTAACAAACCACAATGAATGCGCTCTTTCGGATTCAGTATTAGGTTATGAGTAGATATGTGTAGTCATGGCTTATGAGATGTGTATGAATACCCTTGTATGTGAACTATGAGAAATTTTTCTTTATAATTTTCCTTTTAAATCAGTACGACGCATGTGGTAATGAAGTAGTTACTTTTGTGAATGCGTATTAAGTTGCCTATCATTTATTGCATTGAGTTGCATATCAATATTCTGTAATGACGTTCTACGACGTGCGAATATGCTATGAGGTTAGCACGTTTCTACAAAATTGACTCCAAGGTAAAACTTTATCAACAGTAGAAACGGTGAAATACCTTGGAGTAACCCTCACTAATAACTTAAGCTGGGGTACCCACATCCATAAAATATGTGGTCGAGCGCTTAGAAAACTTGGATTTGTGAAGAGAATTGCCGGTAGAAGCGATGAAAAAGTCTGTGAGAGATGTTACGTTGCGTTGGTTAGGCCTCACTTGGAATATGCGTGTAGTGTATGGGACCCTGCAGAGAAGTGTTGTATTCGGGAATTAGAAAAAGTGCAACGGAAGGGGATACGTTTTGTAAAGAATTGTTACGACAAGACAGTGAGTGTAACGCAAATGCTTCAGGACGCAGGATGGGAATCTTTAGAAAATAGAAGGCTTAGACCAAGACTAAATTTCCTTGATGAATTTAGAGAAAGCACGTTCGTAGATGATGTAGCTGACATAATGCGCCCCCCATGTTACATAGGCCGTTCAGACACTGCGAAAAAGTTCAGAGAAATAGATGCTAAAACGAATCGATACAAGAATTCATTTTTTCCGCGAACGATACGCGAAAGTAATAGATTAGCGAAGTAAATTCAGTAAATTCATGGTGCTTGCACCCCCTGCCACACGCCGAAAGGCGGCTTGCAGGGTACTAATGTAGATGTAGATGAAATAGTATGATTCGCATCGATCATAAGAATTTCTAAGTCGAGAATAGCCTTCTAACCGTCTAGAAAAAGATCATCTAGGTACACATTTTAAGAAACTTTATTTATTTCCTAACTTCCCCAATTTGATGTCTGGTTGAATGAAAGATAAATGTTTTTCTGTCAGTTATCAAATTGGTGGCGTTGCCCTAAGTAAGGCACAATTTTCTCGATCAAGATTTAAATGGCAAGTTAATTACAGCAAAAAATGTTCCTCTCATTAGCGAACATGCATTCTTCTCATAAGTGAAACAAAATTGCCTAATTGAAACCTTTTATAGCTATAGTTCTCGTTTCTACTTGCAGTGTAAAGAAAGTCGACCAAATCCTCATTTTAATTGTTCTATGACGGATAGCTAAATGAACCAAAAGCGCTGCACGTGTAAATAATTTCAAGAAATCAAGAAGTTTACTCTTTAGGTGGTAGTAATATTGTTTCAATTAATTCGATAATTGAGGTATTTTAGCGCATTCAGACCCTTGTTGGGAATCTAACCTCGGACCGCTTTCACTAAAGTTGAACTTAATACCCACTTGGCTATCCGGGAAGCATAATCTCTTTCAGAAATACCCTCCTATGCGAGGAGTAGCTACTGATATAGTAAAGAAAATTGTAGCTGTCTAGAAAGTAGTTGAAATACTAATGAAATTATCCTTGGCCACTCCGCCACCCGTCCACAGGATATCACCTCTTGCCAGAGTTACATCTACAGTACCAATACAGCGAAATCATAATGAATTTCCATTATGATTTCCACTCGGATATTTTGCTTCGAATCGATAAGGTAAAATGTCTGAATAGAGTTCATGCAGTGCCCATCGGTGCAGAAATGATAGGCTTAAGAGGACCCAAAACGGCGGCGGCGACCCTCCCAAAATTCTGCGCGATTTCCTCTTAGAAAACGATCGATTTATCGGAAGCTATCGTGGATTAAGATGATTAGCCATCACCTGCTTCGTGCAACCATAGCCGGTGCTCACCAATTTACCCGCTCCTACTATAGTTAATAGGAAATCTCTTGTAAGCCCAAAGACCGAACCAACAATCAGCTACCCGAGAGCTGAATACATTATTTCTTAAGGAAGCAACGTTTGATCCAAATTCTCTTGAGGATTTTTGTGACAGCAAAATGACTATCATTAGCTGAATTTATCATATTTAGACTCAAAGAAAAATTATAGCTATTATACTATCACCGTTAAAAATGTAGTTTATCCCTGAAATATTTCATTCGTGTGCCTTTCTATCTTGATTTAGATATATTCAATTGCATCCTGGAATAGTATATAGTACACTTTACCACTTACGCTAAGTTACCATTTACCCACCAAGTAAAGTTTATTCTGCTGCGGAGAAAGCATTCTCCTTGTGATAAACAGGTGGAATAATAGATAGAAGCAAAAGTAATTTGAATACCTCTTTAGTAGAACATAAAAGTTGCAAAACACTGCAAGAAAAACGTACTCATAACAGACATTTATGAACGACCATAGCCATATTGCAATATATATGTATCAATTGATGGCAAATGGCAATTAATTCCTTTAGGCCCTTTGTGTTGCGGCCGACGTTGATAACCACCGCATTGAGCCACTAATAGCAATTATGGTTGTAGTTAATATCGATTCAACTCTCTGTCCCAGGCGTCTGATCAATCCGAACTAATCTAAGCCGGGAGGAACGACCGATGATGACTCGTTATCGGATATGATTTCGAATCCTCTCCTCTTATAAACTGATTATCTATACGTCGTCGCATGTTGAGCTATGTATGATCCTGTTTGGAATACAAACTTTACGTATTAAGCTTTCGGGAAGATAGGATCATAAGCCAATCGGAATGGGATGATTTGAGAACCTAAGGACGCTATCTTGATCACTCCCGCGGATGATGTCATCACGTCTATATCAGTCGCTGATGAAATCATCAAATAAGTCTCGTTCATGTGGATACGTAATTAGATTCCTATCTTTGTCTGTGGTTATAAATATTTCCTTCGAAAATAATTTTCTATTCATTCATTTGTGAGTTAGACGGATGTTACCAATCGTCGTTAAGTTGAGATGCCCCTAACAAACCACAATGAATGCGCTCTTTCGGATTCAGTATTAGGTTATGAGTAGATATGTGTAGTCATGGCTTATGAGATGTGTATGAATACCCTTGTATGTGAACTATGAGAAATTTTTCTTTATAATTTTCCTTTTAAATCAGTACGACGCATGTGGTAATGAAGTAGTTACTTTTGTGAATGCGTATTAAGTTGCCTATCATTTATTGCATTGAGTTGCATATCAATATTCTGTAATGACGTTCTACGACGTGCGAATATGCTATGAGGTTAGCACGTTTCTACAAAATTGACTCCAAGGTAAAACTTTATCAACAGTAGAAACGGTGAAATACCTTGGAGTAACCCTCACTAATAACTTAAGCTGGGGTACCCACATCCATAAAATATGTGGTCGAGCGCTTAGAAAACTTGGATTTGTGAAGAGAATTGTCGGTAGAAGCGATGAAAAAGTCCGTGAGAGATGTTACGTTGCGT
>KZ308282.1:1300782-1335588 GCA_000376725.2 Ladona fulva | reverse complement strand
CTACTATCAAAATAATATTTTTGTTCAATTTCCCTTCTTTTAGTACTTGTCTCGATTTCGTAGGATCTTATTTATAATTTTACTTTGCAAAAGAAAAAAAGGCTGCAATCGATTAAAATGAAACTTAGTGCATTTCCTTCGGGACGATTTCGAGTCATCTGGAGTCGAACCAAGGATACTTTTGGTATAAAACCTTAGGTGTTCTATGGTTTTAAGGTTTCTATTGAATTCTTACCTTTCATATTTCTATCCAATCGGAAAGTGCGTGAAATTGACTGGTAAAAATTATTCCAATTCATTTCTTATGGGAGTAACTGGCTGGATAAATAAATATATAAATACATACACGACGGTGATTATTGTATAGGACTGAAAGTTAATTCCATTCCACGCGATGTGCTCGCTATAGCTTCAGGAGTAGAGGGCGAATCATTAACGAAATTAGTTACACGCCTAGTTACACGGAGAGTGGGCATATTTCAAATACCGAATAATCCCGAAGAACCTCCCCGATCCCACGCACCGAATTCATTTCCAACCGAATAAAGTGGCTTTATGATACGCGAAACCCATCCTCAAGAGGGCATTCCACGACCGTGAAATCACGAGCGGAAGCCAATCTGCTCCTCATCGGTTCATTACCTCGACATCTATCGCATAAAACTCCCCGTCCGTCTCTCGGCGACCCTTCAGCCAACCCTTTTCAATCTCCCTCCTCTTCTTTAACGCTGCGAACGAGCGAACCTAGCAACAATGCCAGCTTCTCTAAGAGAGAGGGGATGTTGCGGTTCTATTTCAAACGCGCGCATCTCCCCGGACTGTACTGCCAACAGCTAAGAGCCACGGGCACGCGCTCAAGGTCCCAGCCGAAGAACGCCAAGTTCAAGGAGAGGGAAGAAAAAGTCGAGATGATCGACAGCAGACGCATAATTAAGGCGTGTAAGACGCGGCACGCTGTCGTCGATCACGGCGGAATCCGGGGCACTTGTGTTCGATCCGCTAGGGGGATTGATGCGTCCGTGTTTATTAGACGCGGCGAGGCTACCCAAGTGTCGTCGCTGTATAAATCGAGTCCCGAGGCTGGAATGCAGGCGTGGGAGGGGCGTTCGAACTGTTTAAAGGGAAAGATGGCGCGTAATTAGTCTCAGTCTGCGATATTTATTGACGCGGAGGCATTTCGGATTCGGACGCGGCCTTGGATAAAGGCCATGGTTAAATACGAGGAGCTGAAAGGATGATCGCATTGGAATTTAGGCTTCGTTTTTAAAGCGAATGCTTCCGCTTTTTGAAATACATAGCTTTATAATAAATTAATAATCGTTGGCTGTGGAAACGGAATATTTTCGATGAATGAGATCTCATTTAACCAAGCGTGAGTCGTATTTCTAAACGAACATTTGAGAATTATTTTAACACTAGTATTTACGAATTAACTAATAAAATAGAAGATATTGCAATTTGAGAGCAAGGCTTGTATTCAAAAAGTATTTTCTTACTTATTATGAGTCACAGCGCTATAAGTGGAACAAGTCCACGTAAGTGCAGCACAATGGACTTGTGCATAACACATTTCATAGCATATAATGTGGAGTGACAAAGAAGACTTTCATTACGCAGCATCAGTCATAACTCAGTAGCTTTCACATTACCGGAGTCATGAAAAACAAAAAGACAAAAGTAAATTCAAAATATTCTTCTCTCTATCGTATACCAAAATACAAAGGAAAAATGTCCCTTCATCCGAATATGGTAGTGGGAAAAATTTTTGCAAATATATATTTTTGGAATGTATTTTCACCTTGGGTCTATGTGAACTCCTTTGATTCAAGAGGAAAAAAACTAATTCCTGCACACATATTTTATGATCAGTCCTTAAACGTTGAATCATAATTAAAATTAGTGAAAAATATGTGAGTATGCAAAGGAGTATGCAAAAGTTCCTCATAAAATTTTATTATGGCGACCGATTTTGAACTACAAGTTCATCGTCATATACCAAGTGAAGGCTTCACCCATCGATTTTATAGTGAAAAATAATGATTCTTCACTAATTTCTTCAAGCGTCTTAAGCCGTAAATTGCGATTAAGATAATCGGAATTATTAATTAATGATTTAAAGGAGTTTGAAACTTATCTGATACATGAAAAAGTGAAATAACTGTGAGAAAAGAAGATGAATTTTTTAACAAAAAAAAAAAAAAAAGTAGAATGTATAGCTATGTGTGACAACATAGAGGAGATCTATTTCCTTAGCCGACATTGTAAAGAAGTAATTCAGGAAATTAGGTCTTTATTGGAGTCATATTCCAATATTACAGAACGGGACACAGGAAAATTTTCGTTGCGATTACAAGAAATGCATAGATTCAGTAACACATGCGATTGGTTTACTCCTGATACAAGTGGGTAAATAAAGAAACCAAAATGAATTGTTTGCGTACCAGAAAATAATTAGTAGTCGAAAATGTTTGAAAATGTTGAGGATCGAAGTTGTGCGATGGTGAAAGAAGTTCCATTAGTCTCTAACACATTCAATCGCATGTAAAATTCCATCTAACAGCTAATTAACGTTCGAATTAGAATAATCTCTGGAACATGTAATTAATTTAAAAACCATACTATTCGCATTTGAATGAATATATATTTAGGAATAAATACGCTTAGACAGAAACATATTTTCAGATTGCAATACTACACATATTTGAAAAAGTGAGAAATTTTAAATTCCGCAAAACTTGACCGACGGAAATATATTTCTAAAACTGTCTTAAAATGGCTCTTCGCCTTAATCTATTTATATCTATAAAAGCTATTTCAGAGGTGGGGTAGCTTTCTTGTATCGGAAAGCTGCATGGTCGGATATGAAAACATTAGGCCATATGTAAACGATGAAAAACGCATGGTTCGCATGCATGATTGTAGATGAAGAAATGAAGAAGAAAAACTCTGGCGTATCAGGGGCCATCGAATGAAAGATTGCCCTGCCGTGGTAGCTTTATGGTCGGAGCAACCACCCAGGAAGTGATAGACCCGGGTTTGCGTCCCAATTACGGCACACTGTTTCTCCTTCATTTCTTCATCTTAAACTCTAAGGCCGTGTTTCATACGGTCAAATAGTCAACGTCGAAACTATACGCGTTAAAAAAACAAAAACATATAATTATATATCAGAAAAGAAATTTATACTCTAGGAGGGCGAAGAAGATGCATTGTTTCATGCGATTGGGGGCCATTAAGGTGACTGAAAAACAAAGTGATATAAGAAGCCAAGCTAGGTCCAAGATGTGAAGGTAGCATATCTCTGAAATGACGTAGGTTCTCCACATATCTTGTCTCTCCAACGTAACATTTTCTATCATGAAATTCACGGAACGTTTGCTCAGATGTCTGTGCGTAGGAACATTGAAACTTCTTTTTTTTAAATTCCCTGAAGAGATCGATCTTTTTAAGCAGAAACATTCCCTTCGTAAATCACAAAAATCTCAAAAAGTAATACTTGGGAACAGTACCAATTATATCTCGACCGAGTACCGTCCAATCGATAAGGAAATTATTAGGATTCCGCGCGGAAACTTTCAGAGCCCTATTTGTTATCCTTTATAAAATGTCTCGAGATTAATTCCCGAAGAATTTGGGCCATTACCCGATATTTTGTTCGGCGAAGGTTCACTTCTCAAGGGCTCCTACGTTTTCTCCAAAATAAAAATGGTTGATTGTTTTTGCAGCCGAGGAATCTTGGGAACTCGAAATTCTTTGCGGCTACTGGTTGCGCTGTTCTTAAGAACGCCTCCTCCCTCAAGGCCGTGGGATATAGCGGAAGAATGCCTTCGGACACGGCCCATTTTTATTCAGGAATCCTTTATTTTGGCATCGACCGTCGCTTTTCCGATAGACCCCAGACTCCTCGGCCATCCTCCACCCTTTTATTTTTTCCCTTTCTTTGTCGTTTTGTTTCGAAACCAGAACATAAGTTGGGCTCTTTCTGGAATCGGCCATAAGGGATCACACACAATGGTCTCCTTGGTAATGCTTCCCGAATTGAAAGAGTTAAATTGAAAAAAGTGTGGGGCGGAATTGGAATGGGGACAGAATCGGGTTCTGTAATGAAAATGTGGTTATTCGAGTCAAAAGTCGTCGTCGCTTATGTTTTGTTAATGAAATGAAACGTCGATTCCCTTTAAGAATTTCGTGAAGAGAAATTGTTCCATCGTTTTCAACAGAGACGTTCGTCAATCCCTAAGGAGCAGTACGAATAGAATGTCTCTGTTCAAGAAAATCTATTTTTTTCTAGTATCTGGAGGAAATAATTCTGGTAACATTGCGAAGGAAACATTTTGGTAGGTCTCGTTTTACTTCTTATGAACGTTAGATTTCACAGGATTAAGATGGTAGTTTTTCAACCAACATTTTCTTTAGGTAATGTACTCCTAATTTTCCATGAAATGCCTTCCTGTAATTACATTCATGTGTATTGTATGTTTTGTATTTGGCATTGATTTCTAGTTTCTTATTTCATTGAACTTTTCTCATAAATATTTCGTATCAATTTCTGAAACGTCTATATTCCGAAAAAAAACTTTAATATTATTAAATCACGTATCTTAATGTACTGGTGTATAAATGTATAACCAAGTCAATATGTAAAAAATTCACTGTGGCATTAAGAACGTGGGAACCCTTGCTATCCGTTACGGAATCATGTTTGGCGAAGAATTCTTTGAGTATTGGCGGGAATTGAAAGATGACCAATTGATTCTTAGGGTTATTTCAGAAGACACTCAATGAAACAGAGTTATGTCGTGGTATTCCGATGAGCCATGTATCACAATTCTACTTATTATGTTGGAATAGTTAATAATTGTTGTGGTTCCATGGATATAGCAGAAGAAGTAGCCAAGGTTATTGGGCGAAATGAAACGCTGAATAAATAGTTCATTACTTACCCTTGTTAAACATCGAAATAGAAACTGTCAACTACGTCGGATAATTCATTATTCTAATCAATTGAAGATCAAGCTATTATTTTTTGACCAAGATGATATAACTATAATTCACCGGGTAGAAAAATTGCTAACATTGGCGATGGTATGAGACTACATCGTTTAAAAGAAAAAAACTGCTTACCGAAAACTGGACACCGCTATTTCATTAATTTTTTTAAATATATCACCATAGTAAAGATTTAAGTGGACGTTTTTTTGCTAAGGAGATAAGGGAAATAATTAGCAGTAATGCAACGTCCCCAGAAAAATAAGCGATCGTCTTGTGGAAGAAAATAATTCGATTCGTAAACAAATGAAGATTACTTGACACGAAAAAAGCAGAATTAGCACGTTACGGAAAGACATTTTCCTGCTTATCTGAGAGACTGTCTTGGCATAAAGAGTGAAGTTGCGACTCACTTAGAGGTCGAACTCAAATATACGCTTTTCGGAAACCCCTATCCAGCAAATAACCAATTCGTTTCGGTCAATTAGGTGGGGAGAGAGTCGTGGCTTACAAATTTACAGCATTCATATCGAGCGGGTTATTATCGGGATTCGCTAACCTAAATACATTGTCTGCCCATACACCCTTAATCTCAATTTGGCGGTGTGGCACTCTCAAGCCGAAATCTAACCAGACGTCTTCCATGTATTCTGAATCAAAAGCTAATGCATTTTTGAACACATTTTTCTGGTGCATCAATACAAAGACACGAAGGCATTCTCTACTCCTTGAATTCCTTGTTGAAGCTGTTGTTCCAACGAATGAATAATCGGAATAATTATTTTGATAGTCAATATTATACCATCGAGAATCCTATCCCAGAGTTCTTGTTATTTGAGAATGGATGGAATAATAAGTTTACGTTAACTGGCTGATGTTGAAGGTCTTCTGCACAAAGTTCGAAACTGAACTCCGAAAAATTTGCTGTGAAATGTCTCATTCTTCTTTCGAAAGAAAGATGACTAGGCTGTGCGCACATCAAAATTCTCAGAAGGAATATTTAGTATATTTTCCTGTCAAAAAACTATATATCTACACAAAAAAAGCGTGAGAAGTGTTCAGAGAAAATAATAGTAAATATCTTTTATTCCTTGATAATTATGACGTACAAAGGTGCGAGGTTTAATCGTTACTTTATTTCTAATTTTTCCTCCAAGAACTTCTTAAAATTTTTAATTACTCGGTACCATAAGGTATTAATGAAACTTCGATTCATACTTCCAATTTTTCTTAAAGATTTTTTTTTACATATTCACTCTTTGTATTGAAATTAACCCTTACACTTTTGCAGCATGCTATTTGTAAAACGGCAATTCATCGTATGCTACGATTTTATGTAATTCTATAGATGACAATCTCAGCATGACGGAGGAAGAAAAGAGGCAGGCGTGGCAACAAAATGTTCAACAGTTAAAGGTTAAACGTAATATGACTTAAAAAGATAAGAAAGTTAAATGAAATCAACATTTAATCAAGCAAATAAACACGACTGTTCAGTAGTTTTCATCCCAACATCACTGATATGCAGTAAATTGTCTTGTAAGCGTGAAAGAAGTGATTGTAAAGTTGATGAGTTGTCTACATTTTTGCAGCAATAATTGGGAAAAAAATCAGCCGTTTCTGGTTTCTGAGCGACAAAATATATAGTTTTAGCTTTGAAATGATGTTTCTTACAAACCAGTACATAATGGCTGTAACAATTTGTGTAAATCAATGGCTGTAAATTTGGCATTAACCTCCGTGATATTTCTGTAAACATTTTCCGTAAAGAAATAAAGTTGCTACACTTCCCATTTCCATACTTTCCCTGCTCCTCACAGATTATAAATAAACAGCATCCCCTTCTCGACCAGTTAAATGAAACCTGCTCAGAAATGAACGAGATACAGGGCTTCCGCATTCATTCTTGGGCCATGTTATATTGGTTTGCCCTAATGCTCCTGACCGTGCTAGAGTATTGCATTCAAGTTCCCGGACTATTGAGTTTAGCTGGGCGGGTTTATGACTTGTTCGAGGAGGACGTAGAACAAGGGGCAGGCTGTCCTACGACCTCTCCTCCATTACCACCTCTTGATTAGTCCAACTATCTCCTCTCATCGGACTTCATGCTTCTTCGTCCATTCCGCCCGATCAAGCTGATAGCCCATGGCCTCTTCCCTCGACAAGAATCATGTCCTTACGATCGCAGACTAATTTTCACCAATGGAGTCTAAATTTACCACGTAAGTATAATGTTCTTGACAGGAGAATTGGATCAATGATGCTCTACAATCGAAAGAGGAGGAATATGTAGTAGTTTCGGTATTATAGTGCCTTCGTCTTATGGTGAGGTAGAACATTTGCTACAAATTAAATGATGCTCCTTTCTATACAAGACTGATCTCAGGTACGGAACTGAATGGTACGGATTACAAATTCAATGCATGTATCACTGGGAAAATTAATTCGATCACAATAACTGACACAGGAGAACAATTATTGATTTTTCAATTATGTTGATTATTGCAGACGATTAACTGGAGATAATTTCAAACAGCAAGTTGGATTATAATATAGGTAAATATGAATAAAATCATGTTGATTTCAGCAAGGAATTTCGAATTCCTAAATAGGTCACTAAGTATCATTTTCGGTGATACATTTTTCCAGAGGCTAATATGCTGTTTGATATACCTGAAATAAAAATGTTCTGAGTGAATAATTCGAAAACGTTATTAGAAATAGCTGGTCTTCAAAGTAAAATAATCGAAACAGTATAGTCATGGCTTATCTTTACTATGATGTAATGAACATTTATTCTGCGATGATCTTAAACATGATATGATCAGGTTAAAAGGGACAGAGAAAGTTGAAATTTACATCGCAGATTTCCACCTAAATAAAACACCTAAAAATGACATTTTTCTAACGAATGTATGGGTAATCCTTTAATTTTCGTTCAATATGTGCAAGGTGGACACCTACCTCTGGAACAAGGAATTATATTTAGTTGGTTACATTGGGTTTAAATTATAATTGATTATATTGGGCGCTAAGGTGATAATTATTGCGAGTTCTAAGCCAAGGTAACCAAATTACTACAAACTGAAACTATAAAGGAAGAAAAAATTACCAACTACATGGAAATCATCCGATACTTAACATTTAATCATGCGAAAGAAGTCTTGAGTATTATCCTATTCAAATTAACTGAGGCCATTCTTGTGTTCATCATGCTTAGATGCTACAAAAACTTTGGAAATTGAAAGAAACAAGAAATAGCTCGATGTCAAGACCCACGATGGCACTTCAAACACACTTCATCCAAGTCGACTAACTTTTCGAAAGATTGGATTGGCTGGATCGCGTTGCCTTTAAAACAAAATTCAACATCGATATTTTGAATTCCCAAATCCATCCCAAATTTGCGAAAAAAATGGGATGAATGGAACGACATTCTGACAAAGTAAGAAAAAAGAACTTCGTAAATTTCCACACAAATGGACAATAAACCCTAAGTGTGGAATTTTACTAAGTTCTTTTTTCTTACTTTGTAGGGCGGATATCAATGAATATTTATAATGCTATATTCTGTAATTATATTAATATCTTTTAGTGGTCAAAAAGAATTCTGCTATAAAATGCATGTCTTGAAACTCAAATTACCACCTCCATGAAAAAAGAAAATGCGCGTCGATGTTATATCGAATCTTTCGATAGGTCGCAGGGTATCGATAGTTATCGGATGCCGCGGAATTCGATATCGATTCGCGCGATTACATCTTTGTGACAGATAACAAATATGTTTTTAATAAAAGCCCTCTTGGTGGTCGCCTAGTGGCTGAGGAGCCCAGAGGTGCCATTTGTGTCCCTCGAGCTCTCCGCCATTGTCGGTGGAAAGCCGAAATAATCAATCAGGCCGAACCCGCAAGCACTCCTTCCTTCCCTCCCTGCGCCACAGGCCCTCCTTTCCTTTCCCTCACGGTCTATTTCGCACCTGATTGAATCCGGATCCCATTTCTGTCCTCTCTCTTTCACTCGAGTCAATCCCCGGCATCCTTTCTACGTGTGCCGTTTGCAGGGAGTCTAATTATTCAGTCGGAGCTTTTCTGTCAGGAATGGGTTTTCCCCTCCCCTTCCTTGCGTCATTAGGTACCGGGGATCGCATCTCTCCGCCGGGAAAGAAATCGAACCTTCTATTTACATTCGGATTGGATTTTCGCAGAAGCAATCGATGCCCTGGCGGAATTCCGAAAGGGGTATTTCGGAGTGTGTGGAAGGCGGATCACATGCGTTTCCGCCTCAAACCCTTTTTCCTTCCTCGCTATTTTGATTCCTAGATTCCCTCAAGGCGGAGCCCTTCCTTTTTATGTCCGATGTCTTCCGCTTCATCTTCCATTCCGAATATCCGATAGATAGCGTATGGTTTTCTCCATGTCTCCGTCCTTGCTCCACTTCCGTCTGGAGGGAGTATTTTGCCCGTTTCTAAATTACGGTGCTCTCCGCGATGCCATTTTACGACGCGCCAAATTGAACATTTTCCGTGTACTAGTACATGTGACATGAGAGGACATTTGAAGCTGGATTCTAATCCTCCTCGCCTAATGCCATGACATCTATTCAGCAGGTAATTAAATACGTAAGGGAATCCAAGAAAATCAGAATATCTTACACAAATATAGATGGAATGAAATAAAATTAGATAGTCATCATTGATTTGTATTTCACGACATCGTTATCTCCGCTATAATAATTCATAATATATAATATAATTGAATTCTCAATACCTTTATCGTCCCTTAAACAAAACCTAGCTTTTGTTTTCATATCAAGCTAATAACAAACTCTTAATAATTTCTATATAATAGTTTACTGTTTAAATATATAGCTATTTCATCATTTAATTATTCAAATTAGTTTGAAATATCTTTCGGAAAGGTCTTTCTTGTTTATGAACCTATAAAAATAATCAGGAGCGGAACCTATCGGCAGATCAACGAATCGCCGATTTTCATTATGCTTTGATCTGAAAATTATTTTATTTATTTTTCATTCTTACTTTTCAAGTCATTAATTTTACGTCAATATATCTGATGCTGCACGAAAACAGCTCCTATTTTCACTGAAAATTATAATTTTTTTATCCGACGATAATTAGCTAGAGCAGTTTTTCTTAAACTTTAGTAGGCTGAGTACCTCCTGTTGCTTCTTACTTTGTTTCGCGGACCTCCAAAATTCTGTTCCTTCACATCTATTACCTTATTTATTATTATCATATTCTCTTATTGAGATTTTGTCTCGATTTCATATTCTAGTAAGTAAATATATTGAATTACGAAAAGTGTAATATTGAAATGCTAAAATCAATTTGATTAACAGGAAAAGGCAACGAATATAGCGAGGTTTAACATTACATTAATTATAACAAACATCTATACTCGCGGTCCCCAAAGGGCATGTTTAAAGGTTAACAAATCTCATGTTTCTTATTTAATCACACAACTTACCTTATTATTGAGTTATAAAATGTTCAAGGAAATGGTTATTTTTACAAATAATTAATATAATTTTCAAGGTAAACAAAAATATACGTAGAAATAGCGATACAAAACAAACTTTTTATCCTCAGTTTTGCAAAAAGGCAGTTTCTCCTGTACCTGCGTTTCGGAATATCTATCTGTATATTGAAACTTAATTAAAATTTTCAAAAGCTAACGGGAGCATCTAGAAGATGAGTTTTCCACGAGAGATAACGAAAGAACACCATTCATTTCCGTAATCAATAAGGAAAATCCCGAAGGCTGCTAAGAAAAAGGAGACCGCAGCTGCTGAGTTTGCATCATTTGCTTAATCAAATTTCAGAATATACCTCTCGAGCGCCGCAAATTATTCAAATCAACTTTTTTACGAGAGGGATTAAAAATAAATTCCCCCCCGAGGAATCTTTCATGGTTAAATATTGTTTGCCCCAAGCGAATGAGATATAAAACCCAAAGCGATCTAAATTCAGATGTGGCAGATTACGTAATTATCAACGAGAATATTTCTGCTGTCCGGTGGAAATTTTTACGACCCTCCGCGGTGTTCCTTGCGGATCACTTTTTAATTTAGGGGTTTTCGTTTGAAGGCAGTTTGAATAAGATTTTAATTTTCTACGAACGTCGGCGGAATTTTATCTTGGATAGAAAATTAATAAAAACTCAGAATTCCGCAAATTTTTATTTACCCGCCGCAATGTTTTCAGTCGGTAGTGACTATGATGATCGCTCTGATTTTAGGGAATTGACGATAATTGTCTACGAAGATCGTGATTTTCTTCTTGGAAAACATACATATTTAGCTTGAGTAAGTCTTTGATTGTAAGGCACCTGAAAGAAAGTAACTTTTGAACCTCCCTTAAATGACATTTTTCACATTAATTATGCCTCACAATAAATTCAAAGAAAAAGTATGTTTGACAATAAATGGCGATGGGATATGATAAACTGTATCCCCGGAAGAGGAAATAACAGTCAGTTAGGAAATTCTACGCTGAGTAACACAGGAATACCGAGCGAAATCATGTTGACTGAGGACGGAAAGGGTATTTACGATCGTACATTCTTTCAATGTATTACGAAAAACGCAGAGGGGTTTATATACATTTTATTTTTCATAACTCCCTCATATAAAGTTTAATATTAAATAGCCTAATGGAAAAACAATCCTAATTTCACACCAGGTGAAAATTTGAAATAAATCAAAACATAAACGAAAATAAGGGAAAGGATAAGGTTCTAAAATTAAGACTCGAACTAAGTTAAAAGAGAAGAGTTCTAAAATTTAACTGTAAGGCATCAAAGAGCTTATAGTAAGAGTACAACGAATTAGGTGAAGGACATGAGAATACGAGAATGACATAACTTCTATAATGGGAAAGAAGCAGAAAAACAGGCATGTACGAGCATATTTTTTAATAAGTAGCGATTCACGATTTGGTGTTTAAATATTTTTGATCGTTAATCGTTGCCTCTACACATTGGTAAATAGAATATTTTTCATTTGACTCTAGCTTTAGTGTAGAGAACATTGTAACTTCTGTCCCTCTCTTGTTCATTTCTGTAATGATAGGAAAGCTACTGAGTGCTATATGTGTTGTTCAACGTATAGATTTTGATTACTTCTTATTTAATGGGATGAAAAGTTTTATTAATGCGCCCATCGTGCTGCACTAGTGTAGGCTGTTTCCCTCAAAGCATTCTGGCTCATAGAGGAAAGAAAGGGATTAATTCTTTACTCCCCAGATTGCCAAGTAAGCCTCATTTTACTTCCAGAGCTCATGGATGCTAATGATGAAGGGCTTGCGATTAAATGCAGCGTTAAGGCTGAATACATCACAGACATCCAGACGAATATTGTCATTATTACATTTGTATAACAATTATTTTCAAGGAGCGGTAGCTACGTAAGCCAAAGAGACAATCCACGTTCAAGGAAAACGTAAAAATTCCGCAAGTAGTCTTATTCGACCGAACTCGCGAGCAAAAAGAGCATTAATATCTCTTAGCCGATACTTAATCGTTTTAACGTCCCATCCCTGATAACTCCCGCTCACCTCCGGTCAATTTGCATCCTAGAGCCGGAAAAAAGGAGAGAAGGAAGGAACAGTAGGAAAGCAAACAGTCCAAAAGTAATAAGAAAACCCAGTAGGTTGAAGGAGGCCGTTATATTTGCATATTATCTACTCTCGAAAAGTTTCCCTCGCTCCGCGTGGGGTTACATGTCTCAATTACCCTCCCACTTTCCTTCCTTCCCATACCCCTTCCCGTACCCCTGCCCTTTCCTCGGCCGTACTTACTTCCACGGTTGAACGTGAGATAGGGCTTCCCGTCGCTGACTCGGCAATAAAAGGTCGCTTTGCAATCTCACTCCATCGCCACACTCTCCGCCCTTTCCATCTCCCACCCAGGCGTCCCATACCCTGCCCATCTCTACACTGCTCCTCTCCCGGCATCCTCTCCAAAGTCCGGCAACATCCAAAGAACTATTACCCCAGCCAACCCCTCTGTCTCCACCCCCGTTGACCTCTTTGTAACTTCCCACACCGCGCTTTCCCCTCGAAATGTTTCTTTTTCGAATTCCTCTCCGTCCACTACGCGCGCATCTCTTTCTCAGTTTTATTCCGGAGTGCTTTATTCCTCGCACGGTCTCTCTTTACCCGCCGTTTAAATCTTTCCCTAAATTACAGCACTCGTGTGGGTTTTGCCTAATTGAGAAGCGTGACGTGCGGGAGTGTTTCATTCGGCGGGGCCTCCGTTTTTTCGGCGGTCGCTCCCTCTTTTTACGTCCCCGCTTCTCCTCGGTGAGGTTTTCTTCGCTCTTTGGTGTCGCCGGTTGCGGTCGCTCTTTGCAGATTGAGTGTTTTCACCGTTCATTAGGGCGATGTTATTTTCTCAAGAAATGGATCGCCCGTTTTTTGGCTTAAGTGTGTGCGTGTGGTCTCTCTGAAGTCACTTTCTTGACGAATGTTTTTACTTTTTTCTTATAATCTTTCTCACTTTTTTGTACGATCCTGATGATAAATAGCTGTAAATGATAACAAAATAGAATTTAAGGTTAAAAAATACTTTCAAGAAAGGAGCAACCGGAAATATTTTAGTGAGTTCGGATTGATATCTTCCGTTTCGGCAATAATTTTTTGACGGGTGTGATTTTCTTTATTTATTTTCAGGCACAAATACAGAAGGTTATCCTATCTATAGCCGGTAATCAACTTCGTGCGAAACTTTCGTTTAATATTTATACGTACTCATATGTTGTATATAATCATTACCTCTGTAATGAAAGAAGAAAATCGCCAAATAATCTAGCAAATTTGCAGAAAACCTAGACAAATTTAAAAACAAAAGCAAACTGACAAGGAATAAATTTATTTATACAAGTACACCACAACAAATACAGACAGACGACCCGGATTTCGACGCATGGCATCATCTTCAGGTATTATAAAATAAATTAAATAAATTCATTCTTTGTAAGTTTACTTTTGTTGACACGGAATACCACCAAGTGAAGGTTCACACAATCGCTTTTTTTTAATTAAACAAAGTTAAAAAGTGCATTCCTCCAAAATATTGACGTTATTTCCGATAATCTAACAGGATATAAAATATTTTATGATATCCTTGGTGATTAATTTGCATCTTAGGCAAACTCTTGACATCTACCTGCGTTTCATGGAAGTTTTGGCTTAGTATTCTAGGCCAAGGATACGGATATGAATCACTAAAATTATTATTAAGCTATTTCGACATTATAGGGCGATATCTATTCCGAGCAACATGAAATGGGAAAATCACTCGGATTCCAAATCATCCTCGCAGAAGTTGGAAATGTTTCGATGAGAATGGCATGATGGAGATATTTATGCCCTAGGCCGTGTGACTATCCGCTAACGGATGATGTTTGCAAATTCCAGTAGTAAATCCCTTTCCTCTGTGCCGTAAACCAGGTCTAATTTCCTTTCCGATTATATCTCGGCCGGTAAATACTAACAGCGGGAGCAAGGCAGGATGTAAAGGGCGATATCAAACCCTTTTCCCAGAGAGCAACGAATACCGGAATGACTATCGACCATTTCTCCTTCTTTTATGAATGCTGTTGATGAAGTAGCAATCTCCTCGTACATCTGTTCGCACACTGCGAATCTATTGAGTCATAGTTGGGAATTTTCATCACTTTCATTGCTGTTTTATTCTAAAAGTTACCTTCTGCAACCACGACGATACCATTTTAATAGAGTTAACGCAGGAAAACATTAAATCAGTTTATCCTTACTCTACAGAAAATTCTACGATTAGTTATGCTGTTTCTATTTCATACTTAAATGTAATGTAAATTAAATATTCACATGATATTGCCTAAAATTATGGTAAGAATTTTATCAGAAGTTCGTGATTACTTTTTACCAAAATCAGGCAATTTTAAAGATAAAAATTTAGTCTTTCATGAAGCGAGCTTCGAAAACACCAAACGGCTTATTTATCTCGCGACCTACTGCTATTCCTAAACGGGATGATAATAGATCACAATGCTCTCGTTCGACGAAGTCCGGTCCAATAGGGTAGATTTTGATCATGATACTGTTAAATTGAAATTCTAGCAACTCACGGCGAAGAATAAGTGTGAGCTACCATAACTGGTAATTTAGCAAATTCAGTAAAAAGTAAAATCATTGAAAGTTTTTAATTTTATCATGTCAGATTTGATTTCCAGTAGAACTGGACGAAATTGCGTATGACATCGCGTTAGACTTACATTAGTTTCCTAAAAATTATTCTTGCGTTGATGACTAAAAAGTAAACAATTCTCTACTTAAGCCCAGCAAAAGTCATAAGTCATGCTAGCAATCGTACACAATACACTTCCTGATGACCAAGTTTATCTTTAGCGTCCTCAAAATTACGAAGGAAGAAATAGCGCGTATTTTTGCAAGTCATATGAGTCGTATGAAATTTTGTTAGGCACTTTTCCGTGATATGACCTCCCATGAGAAAACTTTTTGCGGCTTTCATTCGTAGTGAATGAGCTCACCAAAAATAGAAGCAAAACGTTGTGCAATCCGGGACCATTGACCCTATGATGCGAGGACTTAACTTCAACTCGCCCACCCAGAAGTTCTCATATTTATACACATTTTTTTTCTGTAGTATGGTTTTATAAAGATGCTCCTTCTCGAATTTTTCCTATTTTCCCAAATGATAATGTTACATTATGTAAAAATACTGTGTATTAATTGCATTAACATAAAGAATGCATATAATACTTGTAGAACATTTGTTTACAAACGTTGCATCCGGTATGTTTTCTATCCTACTACTATTATATGTATTGGTTTAATTTAGATTTATGAATGAATGTACAATTGACTAAATCAGGACGAACATTTTCTTCCTTTCAAATAATTTGATATTTATCTCTGATCATATTTTCGGGGTATTAATGAGTTCATACATATTCTCCAGTTTTCTTCTTGTGTTCATTTTACATGTTCCTTCATTTGTTAACGAATAGTTTATTATAATACGCCTGATTTAACTACACAAGAACATTTAAACACATGCAGAAATGTATTTGCAATTAGTAACGATGGTATGATTCTTCATACTTTAACTGAAGGCAATTTCACTAGACGTTTTCATACTAGCCAATTAACTTAAAATACGAGGTAGAATGCACAAAACAGGATGTACAATGTAGAAATAAAATATGTAGAGTAATTAAACTATTCCAAATTATCATACCTAGTGGATATTTACGATCTAAAACATTTTAGGCCTTCAAAAGATGTATTTCAACATGTGATATTGTTCTATATCCAGAGGATTTTTTTTCGATTCACTTAACACGATGCTTCCCAAGCGAAGAGCCGCGAACGGTGATGTGCCGTGAATATGCTCTTGGTTTGCTGCGTTATATCAACGAGAAACATGGTATTCTAATTTTGCATTAAATATTCGAGATATGTTTCGTCATTCAAGGAGATCTGATGACAAAATTGATTAGATATTTATTTCCCAACGTAGTTTCTTCTTCCTCTTCAATTTCAAATCAGACGAATTGAGAAACCTGTGTGTGTGAAGTATGCCGCAAAATTACGATGAATATCTACGATATCATGGAAGTCTAAACATGGAATATCACTGATTGTAGAGATTCTAGTAGTAACGGATATTAACGTTTACAATTAAATTTTAACAAACTCAAGGGGATAACCTCTCTTTAAGCTGAATTAAGAACAAAAACTAAGCTTGTTATAACATTTATTCATCTTCTATTTGAGCATAGTTGTATAATTTGGGGCACATTGAGGATAGGTACGAACTCGCTTATGGTTTTAATGCCGCTTTAAATGTCAATTAGTCATAACATTTTTATTAGTATTGGAGGACGTATCGCTTTAAACCGGCGACAAGGCTAATTGTATTTAAGTTTGTTTGTTTCTAGCGAGTGTGTCAGTCGAACGAAGGGAAGACGATTGTCCTCCTCTGTAGCCAAAGCCTCTTAGATTGGCATCTTAGCCATTGGCGTGACTCCCCTTTTAGTAAGGGGATAGGTAAGCCAGGAATATTGTGCGATCGCACGTTTTGGCAGTCCATTCGTAACACGTTCTATTAACAGGTTTGTTTTTTCCGGGGTGGTAAACATTTCGGTAGTAACGCAAAGTGCCTGAGTCGGAATTTTCTGTTGTACAACGTGTTTCATTCAAATAAGCTTCAATTCCTCACATTTGCATACACATCTTTTAAGAGCCAAGGCAAGAGGATGTTTCATGAAATAACTTTAGCCTATAACATTTTAACCCGTGTCGTTGACATTTTTGAAAAGAAGCAGTTGCTGTTCGGAATTGGCGTAATATTCATTTGTCAACGTAGTTAACAAGTTCGCGAAATAAGCCTGCGAGAAATTCAACAACGCGGAGCAAAGTAAATATTGAATTGAGGCATCTCTCACTCCTTTGATTTTTCTTTTATTCTCACGAGCTAGATTCCACATCCAACAAGTAAATTATACACGATGTATGCATATATGTAAGTACTAAACAAGAATTTCAAGAATAAATATGTTTATTTGCTAGACTTAATTAAAATTTAACCATGGATTCTACCAATGTTTTCATGATTTTTTAATAACACTGGAGAGTTGAAGTTGCCTTAACGTTCCGTTTCAGTGTTCCAAAATATATACGGATACTCCAACAGTCAAATCGAGGCTATAGAAAGAGCGCGAATTAAAAAATACATTGGAATGAGAGCCATTGAGAGGAATAAAAATTTCCTAATTTTTAGAACCGGATTTTCAGTCAGCAAGTTAAACTCTTTTAAGAGATATTTCGAAATTTCTCTCACAAGGAACTTAGGTATTCCTTTCTGGGTAAATTATTCAGCAAGAAGCTTAAAATAGAGGCGAAATGTTTAGCTCTACATTTTTCCAATATGTACAGAAATCACCACTGTGGAAAAAATATTCAGTAAAATACGAGATTGCAAAAGACTTGTAAATCAGACTTCGTGGCAATAAGTTGGGTAAATTTAAGGTATTCCGCGTGAGAAAAATTATTCAAGTACTTGTGGTGTTGGTTTTATCACTTAAGTTGAACACAGCCGTTGGCAATATCTTTCTTTCAATATCATGATATTTTAGCATGTAATAAAATAAATAGTTCAGACTAAGTATTTGTAGACTATAATAGACTACATAATAGTCTTATATTTCCTCAAATTAAGGCATCAAACAGTTTTCCTTACGGTTCAATCTAATACGTAGATTTCGGTTCGGTTCCGGTTTTGCTCCATATGCCTTAGTCAAATCGGTTCAAACCGGTTTTCTTCTCTACAATCATTGGAATAATATACTCTTCCGAAAGGTAATTTAATATGTGTAGCTTTTCAATTGAATTTATTGTTATTTGAGAACAAAACTATTAATGATAAAGATACAATGGTTAAAAATTTAGACCAGATATACCTGAAAGTAAAGCGTACATTTTAGTTATTTGTAAATTGCTGTCACCATTATTTACGAGTAATATAGTTTCAACAGTTTGCGCTCAATTAATTGCTATTGTTTGGAATCGAAATTCGTATTTAAATAAGTAATAATAAGAGCGATGATAATTTTTTATTTCGTTTTAACCGAAATAACGGTTTTCGGTTTTGGTTCAAGAATTTTATCGGCTCGGGTTCAGATTTCACTTTTGCAGAAATTTTTGTTTCGATTTCTGGATTGAAGCCCTACTGATGATTCTGCACGGAATATATTAGTTTACAAACTAAAACGGAAAATATCGCAACATCTAAAACTCTTTGAGGAAAATAAAAGGTTCTGGTTGCCAGAACGAGTGTAAAGATTTTTGGTGAAGAACGTTTTTATCTACTCTTACTGTTATTGTTTTTGTCTATCTTCAAAAATCAGGAAGAAATGAAGAGAAACCCCATGATTTAGATGGAACGATGACAGTTTTATGTGACAGAATGTAGCATCACGAATGATGTTCCCTCACTTGAAATTATGGTGACATTAAATAGTCATGCAGATGACAGTTGGGTGACCTGAATGCATTCGACGATTATGAAACACGTTTGTACGAAATGACCAACTTATAGAAGGTTAAAATGACTCTCCTGTGAACATTCATAAGGGGACCGCAGGAGTAGAAACAATTTGCAAGGAGACGAGACTATTTTTTAATCATACATCCATCCCGGAACAGCAAACTAATGACGACCGGGAAATGATAACACACGTTCAAGCGTGCAACTCTACACCCAATATATGTAAACGTTAATAAACAAACGTCCTCTCATAACTGAACCCGGGATGTAACTGGACTTCATATACTCCTAAGCCGCGCTCTATTTACGCAAGCGACGGAGCGGGAGGAGTTTTCAATTACAGAATGCACCGGCTTTCAATCACCTTCTCGGAGCTGATCGATCCTCCAACCACGTCCAGCACGGAGCGCTGCTGTCGCCTCAAAACCTTTTATCCGTGCCCCGTGCGTATATAAAAGGAGCGGCGGCGTGTGGCTTTCGCACACGATTGCTCCCCGTTATGAAGCGTGCATGTTTCCTGGTTTCTGATCGTGAGGGCGGACGTTAACGTGTTGGGGGGATAAAACGGAGGTTAATCGACCTTCCATTTGCGGGATCAGTAAGGTGCGGACCGCCGCTGCCCGGTTTTACCGTCGCGAAAACCTTCCGTCCGGAGTCCGGATCGTGGTAGTCCATTTTTGTCGCATTTTTTCACTGCGGAGGATGCGGAACGTAACAATGAAGGGATTCGTGACAAAAGCGATAGAGGTGGTCAGGGATGAATTTGATTAGCTTACTGACCGGACCGTGTTCCAATTCGATGGCCATTTTGTCTCCAGCACACTAAACCAATAGAGTGCGGAAATGATCTGATTTTTACCTAGTTTCGGATTGATGTAGTTCACGGAGAAAATTTAGGGCTAAAAAATAAAGGAAAATTATTCGCCGATAATTGTTTGCTTAACCAGTGTAAATGTAACCGGGGTTTAGGACGGATATGTGGATGGGTGACTTATCCAGTGAAGCATTCAAAGCTGCATTTATATCCTAATATTGATTTCACAAATACCTGATTCATTGTTACTTACTCGCTATAATACATGAATCATAATAATAAAAACAAATTCACTTATTGTGTCTATCTTAAGCTATCTATAGTGAAAAATCCCAAATGACTGATAGTGTCTTTTAATTTTAACTGCTTTAGAAGAGCTACGATACTTTTCGTGATGATATCTTTGCAATAATTGAAAAACTCCTCTTAAACTGCCGTAACTAAGGTAAATAAGACATTCAAATAAAAAAGATTTTCGGTGATATGAGGGGCAGGATAAAAATAGCTGAGACAATGAAGAAGAATAATGATGATGGTTAGATTAAAAATTATCCAGTGTAAATATCAAAATTCGTTGTCTAAACAGGACGACATTATTATCTGCTTAATCAAATGACGATTCTAATGTGAAATACGTAACACGCATGTAATAATAAATATATGCTAATGAAACCAAAATAGCACTTGAATTAAAACATTTCTCGATTATTTCCGCATTGAAATAACGCGAGCAAAATGCGATTCCATTCTGAGACAAGTATTATTCAATCATAACCAGCTAAATGTAAAACTGTGAAAGCGTTTATCTAGTGAGAGACTATGATTTAAGCTTAACTGGAGATTTTAATCGTCATGGCTAAATGTTATATCCTTCAACCATGATACTTTAGTTAATCTAATCGGCTTTGTTTCTTAAGGAGACCTTTAGGTAAACGAAATCCATCTTTAATTACCTCCGAGTCAAACGCAGCCACCTTCATTCCGATTTTCAGAGTAACGATGACTTATCGACAAGGCACTCAAATTACAGGAAATGTTTGTCATTAACTTCCGTAGTTAAGTCAATGGAAAATGTAAGTAACATCAACAACCAAAGCGATATTGTTTCCTATTTAAAAATGTCATCTCTATTACATATGAATTATAACAGTATTTGTATTTTTCTCAATTCATATTTTGAGCGCCAGTTCCCTCAAAAGTCGACAAACTACTTCGATCAGCAATAACTTAATCTCGAACGAGTAGATATAGCAGTTCAACGCGAGTCTAAGTGTACGGAAATCTTCGGATATCCGATGGTAGGCTATTCTTCCGCGGACACCTCTGGTCCATAAATCATGATATTCAATCAGAAATAAGCGACGAAAGGAAAAGGCTGAGTGGGGAAATTATCGGACAAGATTAAGCCCACACATAACGCTGCCTCAAGCGCCACTCCCTTCAAAAGCCTTAGCTCACCCTGGACCCAGGTGATTAAAGCGGTCTGGGACACGCCGTCGAAACAAAATCTTGACCTCAGGAGAAGGACGTTAAAGGTAAAATTAAATCGCTTTAAACATCTTCACTTGCGTAGGTTGCAGCAGAACTAATGTTCAAATCGGTTCTTACCGGTATTTTCGAAATCCTCCCAGTAGCTCTCACGGCTTTATGAAATGTTTGCACTTTAGTTACTAGACAGGGGATTCAACTTACTGGATTTTCTAGCAGCTTAGCAAGTGTCGTCTTCTCGTTGGAGCAGAGGTGATAAATAACCCACTTCTGACAACGTTCCGAGATTAACTTATGCAACTCGCGATGTCGCTGAACGGCCATTTTCGATCGTAGCTGCATTTGAGAGAGAACCTGCAACAGAGCTTCGTTTTTGATCATCGAAAATTTTTAACGAAATGCGATTAGAAATTCTTCATGGAAAGTGATGGTCACTGAATTCAAGTAAAAACTGTATTTTAAGCTATAAAAATTATCGTTAACTTCAGTGTAATAGCATGTATATTTAACAACACTTAGTTACAGAATTTTATAAGTAACAACGAAGATAGCGAATTTATTAACTAAAAGCATGATTAGCAAACAGAGTGTTGGTTAAACAGTTTAGTATGGTATAGAGTGAAGAAGAAAACAACGCTTAAATTTCAAAGAGTCAACAACTACTTTGCTCTTCAGTAGCCAAATGTTGAAAGGTGGATCAATAAAGAATTGTAGGAATAGAATAAGAAGTTTTTGAGACGGAAGACAGGGTTAAAAGGTGGGAGAAAAAGTACTATAGTGACATAAAGGAAGAGCTATATATCTACAATATCAACATAAAGCGAAAATAATTGGGTGGATCATTTGGTAATGACTCTTTTATCTCAGTAATTCAAATACGATGTCAAGTGACATCCGAGTGTATAAAAGAACATCGAGTAACCAAGGAAGGGATGGATGAAAATTTTAGTAGAAAACAGGAAAATAGCCTAAACCGTGGAGTGAATGATAAATGTAAATGGTATAATCTTCCTAAAGACGAGATTTACCTTTTAAAAAAAATACCCTGCAAGCTGCCTTTAACTCATATCTTGCGGTATGTGTGATCGGCTGGATGCGTGATTATTTCTGTCGAGTAAAGGTAAACCCAATGATATCGAAGAATGGAGTACAGTCTTTAGCATAAACGGGAAAATCAATCAACAAGACAAAGGAAGCAGGCTGAAATAAAAGCGAGTACCTTTCGATCGATACTGAAATTCATAATGGTGATATCTGACTCGGTTATCGTTTTGTCAGTAAGCTCCTTGGTGATGGCAATACAGAAATAGCCGATTTCAGTTAACAATAAAACGAGATAAAAATCGTTAGTCTATTTTCTATAAACAAATTACAGTACGTGAAAACTGTTTTATAAAGTTGGAACTAAGGAAAACGAACAAATACTCACGTAATTTCAAGTAGAATCTAAGAAATTAATTTTCTGTAGATTTGTTTAAATGGGGATATATTTTCAGGATATAAGGTGGACTAAGGTGGATGATAGCAAAAAAAACTAATTATTTCATCATAATATTTGTTTAAAGTGGACGATAAACTGTTAAACGATAGCTTAGTTTTAATCTATCTTCTTTCCTTAATCTCTTCGCGCAATACGACACTCCATCTTCATTCCTTTCTTTAGGGTTAGTAACTCTTTTCGAGCATTTTCCGCATTAAAACAGTGAAATCCGCGACTGTTTCAAAGGCCCGCTCATTCTATCGTAAATTGGGAAGATGAATAACATTTCCAAGTCATCCTCAGTATTTCCGAGTAACACTCAGTTACTCGATTTTATACAGCTCGTTTCACTCGATTATACCTTCGGAAATTGAATCATCAACCTTAACAAGTCTGTTATTCATTGCGAGAATGAGGATGCAGTCGGCGCTCTCTTAGTTCATTAAGGAGCTCCTTTTTATTCACAGTTTCTTGAAGTTCATCTAAATTTCACCCTGGCATTGAGCCTAATATAGCTCATTATGAATCATAGCAGACACAAAGGCGGCGAATGGTTTAGCTTACATGAAGTCATCTAAAGAAATGTGTCGCAACTGTCCGGCATCTTAGCGTGACATCTGATATTGCTTTGCAGGGACACGAGTTGAGATTAAGAACACATCAAATACGCAGAGAAATTAATGTTGAGAAAAAATCCGCTTCAACGCAATTGGCGCCTTAGATTGCTCTCGGAACACATAAAACACGTGCTTCTAGTGCACGTTATTTTTTTAAGGTCTTTAAGGTCTTTATTAAAGGCGAGATTGAGACTGAAAAGTCTCTTCTTCCATCTAACCTTGCGTCAATGATTTTATGTACATAAAGACTTGTGTGTAGGTGAAAAGAAATAGAGAGGAAAACTTTAGGAGGAGTGGATGAAAAAAAAAAACCTAAGGTGATATCTTAGGAAAAAATATACACAGCAGGAAAACACCCTCAGAGAAGGGGGATGTGAAAAACCTGCGCAAACCTACTGATAGTTCAAGCTAAAAGATGTTTAAGAAGATGTTTATTCAAGTCGCTTCATCGATAATATATATTTATATCCCGACAGAATTATTCATTTATATATACGAAAATGAAAAAAATGAGACGAAATAACTAAAGGAGATAATTTTAATGCGATGAAAATAAGTCACTCTGTCTGCATTCCATTTGCTTTGCATGAGAAAATCGGATTATTCTAAAAATGTGCGCCAGTGTTAGTCCTCAGAACGGTTGAACGATAGGAAAATAAAATAACTATAGAAAATTTTATTTATAAGATTACAAAACTTCGAATACTTGAATAGGTCATGACTTCTTAAATCGTATTCAGAGCACTTTCTCATCGAGCGGATATAAGAATAAACGATAAAAAATATCAAAAAGAGTTGAGTTTCGAGAAGTGGAATTTAGGCAAACGCCCGAAGCTATGAAAAAATTGGGAGAAAGTTATCCAATATGATGTCAGTAAAAGGTTTTAAAACTCGAAATGTGACGGCTGAAAACGATTGATAGAAATAACAAATGTATGCTATTCCTTCAATCTTTTCTTCATTGAAAATATCTACCCAAAAACTTGGAAAGTTTATTATGACAAGAAATCAGGACCTCGCCGAAAGAATTTCCCTTCGAGGTTGTACATATTTAAATAAACTTTTAATAAAATGTGTTTTACTTTTTACCTGTGAAACAAAATGTCTCTGACTTCGACAAATAATAATATCTTAAGAAAATAACGAGGGTTATATGGGCTATAAAGATATCTTGTTATGACGCCATAGAAGAGGGAAACCGTGCATTTTGGTGAATATGTGAGCATTCATACTCTTATCTATCCATACTTTAGTGAATGCAATTCGTTTATTATATTCGAAAAACGCAGCGAATTCCTTCGAATTGACAACAATTTACTCAACTTATAAATGCAGCGAACGTGAAATTTGAATGCTTTAAGCGGCAAAATATTTCGATTTTCTGAATCAAGAATTTTCTAGGAAACTATTACGTACACAATCTCATATGAGAAAAAAATATAATGAGGAAATATCCTCTTATTTGTCTTGCTGTTATGTAAACTCTCTAATAGTATACTCATCAACTAATTATGCAACACATCTGCGAGTACTGTCTCTGATCATGCGATGATTTTTAAAGGATAAATTAATGAAACCTTTCAAGTGAAATTATGTATAAATAAAAGTTGTATTTTTAGCAGATTTTTCCTTAAAACATTTCTGAAGTAGATTCTTATTAATTAAATTTCTAAATATCTATAGTAGATTGTACGAAAAATTCTAGTTAGATTAAGCGAGGAACACAATGTAGTCAGTCAAAACTTAACGTTATTCATTACAATTTTCTATTTATCTTCCAAAATGAATATGCGTAATCCTTATGAGGTTCACTTTTACAAGGCAGGCGATATATTCATGACGACAATCATCTGTTAAAGAACTAAACGGCCGGTATTTCCGGAGCCCTTCCGGGTCTCGCAAACAAGAATTCTTCCCGTTAGCCCCCGCATTAAAACATCTCCAGTGCATCGTCCCACTGGATCGAATAGTAATAATCCTAAGAGATGAATATTAAAGGACGCATACATCGTGCCTACGCTGCTCATTTATTCTGACCCCATAAAAGCGCCAGTGCTTCGCGATGCTTCCAAAACGAATTTTCAGACTCTTGAATGAGCAAATTAGCACGCTTTGTACTTTTGCCTGAGAGGACGAAAAGCAACCGTAAACAACGGCGCTTGCCCCATTTTCCCCATGCTAAGGGCGGCGCAGGACCTCTGGCTGAACATCGCAGTAATTGGTTTACAATATCATGGTCATGTATCACGGCGGTGGAATCGTTTTCCCGTTGATTTTCTGGTCGCTTGTCCGACTACTGGTCGTTAACGGTCAACTGATTGTATCGAGGGATTCAAGTAGGATTGATTTGCCTCCGCTAATGACCCAAAGAAGCTATCTGATTAGAACTTATTACACCATCGATTGGTCCGACCGCTGGTTTCGCAGGTGGAGTTTTGTCGAACCGTGCGTAAAAGCTTAAGTAACTACGTACGTGGATGGTACACGCTACTTAACGGACTTCCATTGAATGGAAATGAAGCGGTATTGTTTACAAAACGATTCTATCAGATGAAAAATAAATAAAAACCTTATAAACAAAGTAGAAAGATTATCTGTGCATATATGTTATTCCAAAATGTTTATGACGTGGTTTAGAAAAGTGGGAGATGGCATGATGTTGTGTACTGTTTGAATCTTTAAATAGGTGTATTTTGTTATTTGATTAAGTTGTCACCAGTGTCTAACCGCAGCTGAAATTTGTAAATAAATAATTGTCTACGTTTAANTGTTTACAAAACGATTCTATCAGATGAAAAATAAATAAAAACCTTATAAACAAAGTAGAAAGATTATCTGTGCATATATGTTATTCCAAAATGTTTATGATGTGGTTTAGAAAAGTGGGAGATGGCATGATGTTGTGTACTGTTTGAATCTTTAAACGGGTGTATTTTGTTATTTGATTAAGTTGCCACCAGGCTTGTGTCTAACCGCAGCTGAAATTTGTAGATAAATAATTGTGTGCGTTTAAATGAATTCCTTAGCTCCCCAAAGACATTCATGGTGGAAGGTCAGTCAAGGGAAAACATTTGCGAAAGTAAGGGGATTTTCATAAAAAATTAAGTATGAAATAAAATTAAGTTACAAATTGAATGCTAGAATTAAGTTCTTGATGTACTGTATCTGTATCCTTTTTTCGAGGACTTTTTTCGGTTAATTTCAACGTCTATGTTTTTACTCCCAGTTACAATAGTTCGTTTGTATATTTCACATATACAATCAAAAGGTGAGCGTTTTTTTCGTCAACGTGGTCTCACAAATGACGAAGCAACAAAATATGCGTTTTTTTGGTAAATAGTTATTCCTTCTAACATAAACTGTCTAATGTTTTCGAGAGAGTCCAGTATGAATATAATATTCGCAATAAGAATTGTATTCAGCAATCTTTACTTCCCCGTTGAGAATTAACGGAGAGTTCGGCTAGTCATTAATATTTTAGAGTGTTAATATGTAAATGGGTTTTTGCGGGATTAATAGATGGGAGAGTTAATTTGGACCATGAAATATTAAATTTCGAGTTAAGTAGATAAAATAAATTTTTGCTCGAGAACAAACTAGACCTCTATCTTACTGTCGGTTCAAGAGCTACATCTGAGTCACATTTAAATTTGATAACGTTTTAGCTTTGGTTAGAGCGATCTTTATATTAGTCAGGACTTTAAGACTGTAATCTAGAAATTATCATAACGCGCATTAAACTCACCTAGTATGGTAATCATGAATGAATAAGTGTGAAGAAATATAGTAAGTAAAATACCTGGATTAACTTAAATTATCAGTTTCATCTGGCAGTTAACTACGCAAACAAACTTATTTCCTTCTTTTTAATTTAGGAGCGTCGCGTCGTTTTTATTTGTCTTTGCTGTTTTTGTTCAAAGCACAGCTTGGAAGCTCTTAAGCAGTATATATCTGACGAATGGTTTACTTTACTGAGCCTTTGTTTTTATTTAATTCTTTATCATCTTCGTGTCTTGTTAATTACGGAATCATTTACATGCCTTAAAATTCCATCCTCAAATCCTTTCCTTTGTTTTTGATAACTTATCCCATCTTTTTACATCATTTTATCATTTTTCTCTTCCATCCCCTCTGTCTTTTTCCCGTCGTTCTACCCTCAATTACTTTCTTTAACAATCCATCTTCTCCCAATATTTGGTCTTTCTCCTCTGCATTTCTTTCCTCACAATCTTCATCATTTCCGCGTTTGTTTTTTTAACAACCCAGCTTATTTTTTTCCACGCCACACCCACATTTCGAAGGCCTCCGATCTTCCGATATTCTTTTCTCCTAGTACCCTCGTTTCCCAATTTTACAGCAAAGTGATCCACAGCTAGTTTTGAGCAATCTTTTCCAAATTTCAAAATAACTAAATTTGCCTTAGAGTAATAACTTCGACATATTCTATATAGCCCAAAATATTAATTTTTCATGAAATCAATACTTAAGAAACTTAACCGAATCTCTGCATGAAAGTTACCTGTAATACATTTTGGAGAATTAAAAGTTAATAATCGAGAGAAATAAACTCCTAATTCCAAGAATACGCTGTATGTACTTCTTACGCTGTACATATTTCATGTCAACCAGCGTTTTTGTTCAGGTAACGTTAGCTAATAATAAGGATATCAATTTTTTGTAACTTTAATGTGGGTGAGTGTAAGTGAAATACACACAAAAATACTGTACGTGAATTATATTGCGTAAAGAAACAAATGCACATCGGAATACGAGGTTTTGCAATTGTGACCAGATAATAACCATTACATACAAAGACATAAAGAAAGATGAATTATAAGATATAATTCTGAAAGCTTGATACTAAGTAAAAATTATAAAGAGGTCTCGCGGAATTTCAGAATAATTTTGAGGTATAGAATTTCTCTGAAAATAATAAAAGAAGGTAGAGTTAAACCGATAAGTTTCGCATCAAGACGTCGCTGTAGTTACAATAGAAAGAGTTTTTTAACACTGATCATCGCAAAATGGTTTTTTGTTCGCAGCCTTAAATTTTCAAGCGATGCTTTAATTTTTCCGGACACTATCTTACAAGGGACTTTCGAGCCTGTGAGGGTCAGCTTTATTGTGGAATGACATTTTTTTGCGTCCTAGTTTTATCCCTGACCTTTATAAGGAAAATAGGAGTCATATTTAAAGAAATATCTTTCCAATTTGCTTTTTGCCTCTAGCAGTTGTAAGATTTGACAAACTGGAATTTCGTTTCAGAATTTTTATTTAATTTAGTTTCAATTTAAACAAAGTTCTCTTTGTGATGAAATTTTAAAACTGATGTCACGAATAGCTAGATAGTCTCTTTGTTGGCACGGCTCGGGCCACGCGTATTTTCAGAAATTAATGAAAGAAATGAAAAGGTTGGGCTTGGAAAATGTTATTTGCAACTTCAGGTTATGAAGGAAAAATGCAGCTACATATTCCCGCAGCTACGTTGCGGGAAAATGCTCATAGAGTAGGTTGTGAAAGGAACTCACGAAAAGGAAGCAAATGTACAAAACCCAACAGAAACTTAAAAAAATGATAAAAAATCAAAGTAAGAACGTAGAATATTTAAAAACAATAAAAAATATTCACTATAGAGGTAAAAATACTACGACTAGCACTCTGGCCTGCACCTTAAGATAACAATATACACACTACCTTCTGGTATTCCAGAAGTATGAAACACTATGTAACGAGTTAAATATGTTATTTCCGCGAAGATTATGAAATAAGATATTTAATTATGATAATTTAAGATATTGGTTGAATTAAATAATTAGTTTTTCAATAACAGCAAGTTAATCATCAAAATAGTTGAAAGACATTCATTTTTCATCTATATACTCCTTGCCATACGCCACACGGGGGACGTCAGGAGAGTAATGCATGTGCATATTGATTCTAAAAGTAAAATTTTCTAATAATCACTTCCTGGTGATAATTGAGGAACACTGTGAAGATCCAATACCACGTTTTAAAGTGATTTTTAGTACATTACGAAATAATAATTATTTTTTAGCTACCAAAAATAAATAACTTAATGCTTTGTCCGTAATAAAATTCTAATTTATATATGTGCTTAGGTGGCTATGATATTGCTAATATCAATTTCTGGAATTTCAAACGTCCGCTGTTTAAGGATCCTTTCTGGATAAGCAGATCACTCGCTAACAACTCAAACAATTAACGACTATTTACCCTCATGGCTCCGCTTGCTTTCCGTGTATACCAAGCAGAGGTGATCAATACCTGACAAACGATTTGCACAGGCGTTAGCTATTTAATGGATTTCCCAGCAAGAGCAGGTCAAAAAATAAACTATTCCGACGAAAACAAACCGTAGAGTAATCCAAGCATCCAGATTCATTTTGTTAGCCTTTCACGATTTCGGATACAAAAATTCTCCTCGGCTTATCGAAACATTCCATGTTCGTTATTTAGATTTGGCAAAGGATAGCTACATCAAAAGAGAACTTCAAAAGGATTTTCTGCGGATAGAGAGCGAAAAATGGATCAGATTATTTCTTTGCATTCCATAGCAAAACATTGTCTATCAATAAAGAAAGATGTCTAAGCGTCAATAAAATCTTAAATTTGAGCGCATTAGAAATGTTTTTCATGATATATAAAGAAAATTAGAAGATCAACAGAATTCTTCTCTTAAGTTGTAGGTCAACGATGAATAGGAGCGTAATTCCCGAATTAAAATACGAAAAGGAAAAAGATACATTACCAAAGTCATACATTAAGTCACCAAAAATACAGTATGTTAGGAGAGGAACTAGAACTTTGATTGGAATGGAATATTTTATTTGATTCATGATTGCGCTTCAGTATTAAGTTCCTGATTGATAAACTACTAATATTTTCGAAGTTATCAAAACTTATAGGAATAAGCAAATGGTGCGAGAGCAAGGAAATGAATTTTTCGATCTCATGGTTGAGAAATACACTGAAATCAATGAAACATACAAATGAGTAATCGTAAATATTATCGTAACATATTCATAAAATCACTCATCTTCTTCTCTAAGTTACTTGCGATAAAAATTTTGTCTTTTGTCTTTTTTACATCAACAAGTATGTAAGTACATTCTTTTGTAAAAATAAATGCATGTAAAAATCATTGATGATTTATGCATAGTCTTGACAAAGTTGCGTTACTTGGAAAATTAATGGGAAAGCATGGCGGATAAAGGGCGAAGAAAAGGGTTTCTCTGAATTAATAAAAAGTGAAAGTAGAAGCATCGCAGTAAAAGGAGATGAATCGGTGAAAATAGCGATAAAAGGAAGAGCTCGAAAAACGACGGAGCTGTCTTTTACGTTTCCTCATCTACATAGGCTCCCTACTAACTTCCTTTTGGTGATAAGTAATTGGTGCTCATTCCATTCAGTATCTTTTCCTTGTCAATTATTGTAGGGCGTAGTATGAAAAGTAATATTATTATGGGGGATTTTTCCAGCGAAATCTATAAATCACACCAGATAATTCGGAAAGTATTTCATCGAACAATTATGCGAGTTCGTCCAACCGAAGATTGAATCTTGTTAAGGGTTATGTTTTCTTAAATTTTTTAGATTCTGTTAAAAAATGTCTCTCAAATGAACATTAAGGCGTGAATATTTGGATGACGTATTTAATACTAATGTCTCTACAGGCTAAATGCTAACATTTTTAGTTATCATTTTGAAAGCTGGTTGGATCCTTATCATCAATGCACTTCATCATTAGCTATTTAAGGGTTTGCAGTGGAAATGAGGCTTGTAGGGCAATATGACGAATAAAGTAGGTTACCTTCGATTTTTTCACTGAATTAGAATTCCATGAATGAAACAAGTCCATGAGAGTTAATTCAATGACCCTTTGCGTAACATTTTTCGTAGAATAGGGATAAGGATTTCGCAAAATGAGCACCATTATTAAGTGTTAAATATACCTCAAAAGGGATGAGGGAAATGTTACTTAGCACGAGGAGGCGTGCGACTTAAAAACCATACTCATCTTGTTAACAAATAGAAAGAGACGCACCATTGTAAATTAATGGTTAGAATACCTGCCCGGAAAGTGAAGGACCTGGGTTCGAATCCCTGTCCGGTCGCTATTCTGCTTATCCTAGGGAAAACGCAAAAGTCAGGATTTGTCTTAAGGAGGTGTTTTCAGACTCATGGAGTAAACACTGCAATGCCTGCAATCCAGAGGTAGGAATGCTTCTACCCTAAATCTAATGAGGATTGATACTTTTCATATTAACATGGGGTGGGGGGTTGAACCCTCAAAAAACCCCCTTGGCTACGCCTCTGGCAATGGTTCTGACACTATTTCCGCCATGGCCAAGACTGAGAGGAAAGCAAACACAAGATTTATTTTCCTCTATAGAACCAAAAGGCATAAACATGTAATAATACCTTCCGCGAAGACGATATCCGAGCAATTGTTCCGCAACTTTTGGAAATATCGCATCGCCCCCATCAGTTGCCATGACTACCTGCCATGGAGACCAGGAGCAGGGATGAGGAGCATAGTCATTAAAAAAATCACGATACGAGTAATTCCGTCAATTATCTGCCCGAAGTCTATCCACTTTCTCAGGACCCTTACCTTCTTCTTATCCTTTAACTGCCGCAACCCTCATTATCGCTCTCGATACCATTCCTCGTTCTCCTCTTCTTCTCACGCCCCTCACAATTTTTCTCCGCCGTTTTTCTCCGCCTCCCGTAGCTCTCCATCGCTTTCCTTAAGCTTGTTACGCTCAAGGAACTCAAAATGATTATTTTAGGATCAAGGTCCTTTGTGCGATGATACAAGGGTTCTTTTAAGATAATATCCTTTAACGTCGGAGAAAGGTGTTGGGGAGTGAGCGGAGCTATTTTCGTCCCTTTGGAGGATTTTCTACCCAAAGTCATGTTTTCGCAGGATGTTCGCCATGTTTCGCATTCCGAAGGGGGATTAATTCAAATAGACACGGTACGTTTTAAAAGGTGGGAGATTTTCGAGGTTGCAAGACGGAATGAAAAAAATTCAAAAATGGAAACGAAAAAGCTTTACGTAAAAGGATTTTTAAAGCGTAAATTTCCATTGCTCGTTTCTTCCTTGTTGAGCTGGAGTGATTTCTTTCAGTGATTTCAACTAAGTACAGTATAGACTAATTTATTTATGTTTCTTCGGTGAATAAAAGATTCATTCAATTATATTTATAAATGAAATTTATTTGTTTTGCGGCGTTAACGATAACACGAGTAATATTGTTGATGCTTTCTGGCGATATTTGGTGGAACTTCTCCATAATAAATAGGAAAAAGAAACAATCTGTCTACGTCCACAAACTTTTTTATTTAAAAAAGGCACGACCGGTTTCGAGTTTAACTCATCTTCAGGTGACCGGAATACATTTTGGAAAAGAGTATATATACAAAGAAAAACAAATGAGGGGAAGTGAAGGTGCTAGCTAGAGGAATGCGGGGGAGGGGAAGGAAGGTGAGGAAGAATAGATTTAAAAATTGGGGAAATATGTTCACTGAAGAGATGCTCATTAACCAGGTTCCTGGAAAACTGCAGGTGGCGATGTATTTCTAGTTGCTCGAGGAGGTCCAGCTTTTTACCCTTAGAAGCGACGTNTACTACGCATTTTATACAACAAATAATTTATATTATCATATAAGATAATGAAACAATTTAAAAGTATATCCTTGGAGCTGTGATGCACTCAGAAAATCCTTCTCTTCGCCGGAAATTTAATGTAATTTAATTCATTTTAAGGAAAAGAAGATCGGCAATGTTGCACTGTGCGCGGTATGCGCCTAGGAATATTCCTAAGGACAAACGGACATATATAAAGTCTGTCAGCATGTCTGACATTGAGAATATAAATTACATTGTTATTTATAGAAAGTAAGAAAATTTAGTGTTCGTTAACACCTCTAGTAAAGTACCAAATACTCGTTCAAAAGCTATTTAGATTGAAAACCTTCAATTAATATCCTCCAAGAAATTGCTATCCGTAAGCTATTAATTAACCTATGCCTTCGGTGACCAAAGTATGTCTCGCCAAATGCTTTCATCTGAACAGCAAAAATATTCTTAGAATCTGTTATTGGAACCCAGTAACTTCGACTTCGCGGTAGTCTTCCATCATGAAGATAAATAGAAAAACACTTTCAGGCTATACCACAAAAAGTTTTTTATTACACGACCATGGCACCTGGTTGAGTTGAAACCATGGCACCTAATGATGACCCAACGGGATGGAACCATGATTGTCTAATAAAAAACTTTGTGTGGTATAGCGTAGAAGTGTTTTTCTATTTATTTTCAAGAATCTAATATTATAACTTAGGATTTTTAATAAGTTATGTACTGTAACTATACAATAATATTCAACCAGCCTTTTTATTTCAGGTCTCAGGAACGATTAATAGACAGATTAGTCAAAAATTATTCGAAAAATAAAGCAATTCGAAAAAAAATTTAATATGTTCTTACATAAAAATACACTTCCAAGCCGAGCGAAACTCTGTGTAAACGGACTATATAAGCGGTGTTAAAACTCTTTGAAACCAGTGACCTATTCTATGTATTTATTTGGTATTATGTTGCTAGAATAAACCAATAAGACGTGGACACTAACTTAAAGGAAGCTATCGTATAATCTCAATAGCTGGAGATATTCGTTGAGACAAGTTGAGAACAGGTCGGAGTCGGGAGATCGCCCCAAGGCGATCCTTTCGTGCCGATAAGACGATGTTTTCAGTCAAACAGCGCAGAAGGACGTATTTCTTGGTTATCATCTGAGTTTCCAATGCTTTCAATGTCTTAATATGGAGAAAATTCTGACATAAAATCGAAGCGAAAGCCTTAAGTCGTATTTCCGTATACTCTTATATTGAGTGTTATCATGCAAGTTCCTTAATTCCCCGTCTTTTTTGTGAAATTGCCTTTTGAAATCAGAAGATATCTCAGTTGGCTAAACTTTCATATATTTAATGATGGTAGTTAAGGGGGTTAGATCATATGAGATGCTATCAAGAGCTTATAAACCATTTTGGATGACTTCAGTTTATTAGATAGCTGCAAATGTATACGAATTAAGCTAAAGTCAAGATTGATCTTATTCGTATTATCTTTCAAGATGATAATATTGGAAAACAGCTTACCATCGCATGCTTATGAAAGTCAGTTCATGGAGAGACGAGAATAGTTCTCTTTTCTGTTTGAAAGTGAAGGGCATAGAATACACCCACAACCAGGTAAATTTCGGGAGAAACATTGAATTTTTATCGTCCGATAGAAATCTTTCACTTTCTATTATATAT